>ML776646.1:2651949-2694104 GCA_009831015.1 Picea engelmannii
TTCATTAGAAATACCTTATTCGACGCCGAGGGTTTTTCATACAATTTGGCCAACGCGTCCATCAAACCCTTCGTTGTCTTTTCTTTCGAAATATTGAAAGCCACCGACGCTGCCAGGCTCAGCCGTATCGTTCCAAGAGCCTTTCTGTCAAGAATATCCCATTCTTCGTCCTTCATGGCCACCAACTTCTTTGCTACTCCACTCAATGGTAGGAATAGATCCTTTTGATATAAATAGTCTTCCATCTGCATCTTCCATAACTGGTAGTTTTGGCCATTAAATTTATCGACCCTAAACTTTCCATCTTCTGACATTGCTCCCACTCGAACCAGGAACCATCTTTTCCTACGACTTACCTTACGCTCTGATACCAATTGTTAGAAAAATAAGACCGTGGAGAAATAAAATAAAACAAATGCATAAACAAAACACAGAAGACACACAATACAAGAGAGATACAGATTTACGTGGTTCACCCAGTGTGGGCTACGTCCACCAGAGAAATTGCCAGGTCCTTCCTTTATTATTATCCAGCAAATGAAGGGATACAACCTACAGCAAAACCTGCTGTAACTTCCTCTTCTTTCTCTCATAGTCTCCTCTCTCAGAATACAATATTCACCATCCTCCATAGCCGTAATACATTTCCCTCATAAAAGAGGGTTGCCTTCTAGGGAAAAAAACCCTAACATAATCTCTACCGTTAGATCTGCAACCTTATAATGAACGGTCCAGATTTACAATGAAATTACAATATACTTTTACAAGGTAGTTTTTGCTTCAGGGGCTTCACCCCTGAACCCCCGCTGAGGGCCCGCTTGCCCCCAGACCCCCCAGCCGTGGGGATAGGCCCCCCGGACCCCGCAGAGGGGGTACCCCCACTCTGCACTCCCCCGTGTGGAAGAGTGTACATACTTCTGGGGTGTAAATACTTCATGGGGTATAAACACGGCTGAAAGCAAGGACCTTTGAATCAGGTAGATAATCAGGCTCCACAACCAACACCTTGGGAGGATTTCAATCGGTCAAAGGCCTAGATATTTGCTTCCCTTCCCTCTGCGAGCTCCTTTTACCTTGAGCCTCACTGCACGTATAAAATGCTAACTCCTCCTGAGCTTGTCCCTTTTGAATCCTTAAAGAATTCCGTTGTGCACACGCTAGTGCTGTCCCTCCTGAGCTTCTTCAAATGCTCAGACCCCTTGAGGGATTTTATCTTTCTTCTTTCTCCTTCAGATGGAGAATGAAATGGATGCCCTCCTGGCTATCCTTCACTCCAACAACCCCTAGCTGAGTGCTTCTGGGTATTCAGTAACCCTGTGAGAATCCCTCAGTGGATTCTTCCTATGACTTTCAGAACTCAAAGAGTTCTCTTCTCCTGTGTCATCTGCACACTTTCTTGACGCCCTTCTGGCGGAGTCTCCTCTCCCACAGAACTTCAGTGGTTCTGGTCTCCTGTACACTTATGCACTTGCTCAATGCCCTCATGGCAGAGCCCTCAGAATCATCAGTGATTCTGGTCTTCCTTCTTCGAACTCTCAGCAGAGTTCTTCTTCAACACCACTGTGCACATGCTTAATTCCCACTTGGAAAAAATCTACAGAATCCTCAGTGATTCTGTCTGCAACTGTGTTTCAGCTACACAGCCTTGCCTCCAAGGTATTCAGTAACCTTGAGGTCTTTCTCCTAAGTTGATGACTTCAGTCCTATGCCTCAGCACGTCTTTGTCTGACTCCTCAGAGTTCAGAAGTGCATCCTCTGTGCACGGCTCTCAGAACCTCAGCGTTCTGTCACACCCTCCTGGTGTGAAGCCTCAAAGACCTTCAACCTGAAATCAAACAAACTCCCTGCAAATGCTTAACAAACATACATTCACAACATATATATGGAATACCTACAGACATTCATATAACACAACACACATGCAGGAAAAACTGCTTCTGATTATATTAAAATGGCAAATGCCTGTATTTTACAAATGGTGTTCCTGAGCTCTCCTCGACTCTTCTCTTCTCTACCATTAATAACTCAAAATGAGATCTGAAAATCTCTTTTACCTAGGGCTCATTCCTCCAGGTTCACCTACTCTATTAAATTACAATCAAAGGCCATCTAGTCTGCTATCCAGAACTAGATCTCAACCGATCTAGCATTAAATCCAATCCTATCTACAGCCTGCACAAAAGCACGGTTTTCATGGCTCACTAGCCTAATACATTTAATTACATTCATTTTCAAATTTGAAATGAGGTTGCGCCTCTCTTCAACCTTTGAAAGTGTGCGCGCTGATGTGGCTGGCTGGCTGACATGGAGCGATGCTCCTGCATCATACTCCACAGCTGCAAAAATCATGAGCTCCTGCTCATGAGCTTCTCCTCTGAGCTGTTGGAAATCCTCCTGGATCCCAAGTCATCCTTTGGAGCTTTCCATCTGCTCTATTCTCCTACTGTTGTTGCTGCTTCTGCTACACTGCTGCTTCCTTTCTGCTCAGCTGCTCCTCGCTGGCAGTTCTTGCTGATCTCAACATCAACCTTCTGATGTTTTCTATCACCTCATCCAGCTGCTCCAATGGCTGGTTCTGCTCATGCAGTCTCCTCAGCTGAAAAAAAATTTGGCACGTGGGCAGATCATCATGATCTCCCACACCTTCCTCATCCATTTACAACTTCAATTGTTGGATGTGCACGCCCTGCACTTTTATCCTTTCCTCCAGGGCTTCAATCTGTTCCCACAGATCGGCAAGACAAATGTTGTCTGTCTCTTCTTCATCTTCTTCTACAACCTCCTCTGTTGCATTCTGTTCAGCTTCATGGCTGAAAATATCGAGCCACTCCTCAAAATGTTCATCATCCTTTTCTGCTGCAAAATCCCCTGTTGCAGTCTCTTCAACTTTAGTGCTGAATGTGTTGAGCCATTCCACCGAATGCTCATTCTCTTCTTTCATTTCTGCTTGGGAAGATTTCAAAGTCTACACCAATTCTTCTTCTTTAATAGTCATCATCAGTTATAACTGTTCTTCTATTGTTGCACCATCTATAATAGAATTTTCTTCCTCCTCATGGGTAGATGGTAGGAATATCCCAATTCCCCCAATCATCAGAATATCATTCTGACCTTCTTCCTTTGTCAGCTGCACCTGCTGCTCTGTCGGCTCCTCTGGATGATCCAAATTTATCTGCTCATCCCAGCCCACCTGGCAATATGGGATGTCTCTGTTGCTTCCCTGGAAGACCATGAGATCTACCGATCCCATCTTCATCAACACTCCTTGCTGAATTGAACTCTCTTCTGAGTCCATGAGACCTTCAGACAACCTCGATTTCTCATCTCTGCCCACCTGGCAGTCTTCGATGCTTCTGCTGCCCTCCTGGCAGTCTTCGAGATCCCGCAGCGATCTCTGATCATCGCCCCGCTGGAAATGCAAAATTCCCTGGCTGTCCTCATGACAATCCTTGAGATCCTCAGCTGATCTCAATCTGTTTCCCTCTTGGCAATCTTGAATTTCTGCTCCTCTGCCTTCATGGCAGTCCTCGAGATCATCAGCCGATCTCTTTTCTGTTCCCTTGCCCATCTGGAAATTTGGAAACCTTCCACTGCCCTCCTGACAGTCTATGAGATCCTCAGATGATCCCAATTTATCTTCTTCTTCATCCCAATCATCATCATCAAGACATTTTCTAGTCTCTGGCCAAAAGTAATCAATTATCTTTTCTTCTGTGGCCTTGAGGGTTTCAGCATACCTCAACCATTTTCTCAATAGCCTGCGTTGTCTCATGACCATCAGCTCTCTGACTAGCCATTTTGATTTTGCCTTCTTCATGGGCAATTTGCGCATTCGTCTCCTCCTTCTATCCTGCCGCATCAGCGGTTTGAGCTTCTCTATGCCTGCTTTTAATTTATAGAGATCTCTAGTCTCTTCGTCATCCCATTCGGAAAGCTTTTCTTCCTTTCTCTTCTTTCTATGGCCTTCAGTAGCCATTTTACTGTGCATGTCTACCTCCCTGGCAGATCTACTGTCACTCTGCATCAAGAGTGTTTCCAGCTTCATCTTTACAGTCCTGTTGACCGTCTTCTTGATTATCGCCTATCTGCAAACAATCACCTACAGAGTCTTCAGTAACTCCATCTTCTTCCAGCTTCCTCTGTCTGCGATATACAAATAGATTTCTAGCTCTGATACCACCTGATGCAGACGAAAGGTCCACCCTAACACCCCGCAGGGTCTCTTCACCTCCCTCCTGCTCACAGGATCGCTTTATTCCTCCTTCTGCTGAACCGAATTGGCTCTTTAGATTCAGAAGTGGAATCCCTATCAAAACATGACCCAATCCACAGGTCCTTCGTTCACCTGTCCAACCTCTGCACCTGACCGTGACCAATCCCCGATCCTCGAATTACCGATGATCTCCCCTTTCTGTGCGCTATCCCTCCTGGCTCAGCTCCTAGTCCATGTGACCGACCTCCGTGACCGCTATCTTATCCTGTCGAGGCTACGAGGTTTGCGATGTCACGATGTAAATGCCTATGGGATTCCCGATCGTCCAAATCCTGACTCTCCATTTATTTGACAGCTGTCCTCCTCCTCTGTTGTTCTGACAGCTCGCTCCCACTACAGCTCTGCCTTCCAATTGGCTCCCGCCTTTGATCTGCCACCTGTCCTTCACTGAGCACCTGGGTGGCCCACACACTCCTCCGTCGGGATATCGCGAATCGCAACTTCGAGCTGCAAGAGTTTCTTGCCTCTGGAAACTCCGATATGTCGAACCCCGACTCCTTGGGATCCTCTGACACACGTCCTTCAAGCGAACGGTTCAGATCTTGTCGGGAGATCACGTATCGCGGTTCTGTGATGCATGAAACCTTTGTGCTCGGGATCTCCAATATCCCGATTCCTGATTTTTCGACTTTCGTCTGATTCCTGACACCTGTCCCTCCTGAACGAACGGCTCCAATTATATCGGGGTTTTCACCAGGGATTTCCTCGATCTCATGTCCACGGGAATGCCGATTTCCCGATGTGCCAAACGCCGATGGAACTGGATCTCCGCCACGTGTCTCTCTTCCAACGGACGGTCCAGATCCCATCGGGCTTTCGCGACTTGTGTTGTCCCAGTTCTTACGACCTCAAGAACTCTGATTTCCTGATTGCCGATATCCCAATGGCTAAGCCTCATGAAGCTTCCACAGATCTGACGGTTGTCGGGGTTTCTTCTCAGATTTGACGAATCATACCCGTTCTCCTCGTGCAATCCTCCTCTTGAGGTTAAACTGTGCGCAACTCCTTCCGATCTAACGGCTGTCGGGTTTCTAGGTGAGATCCGACGGCTATCGGTCTCCTCCTTCTGTAGGCTCCTCCTGAGCTCCTCCTAGACGTGAACTCCTTCAACTATCCGGATCTGTTTTCCTACTGATCGAACGGCTTACGCTGCTCCTCCTGAGCTTCTGCGCTTTCTTCCCATCCTTGGGAGGATTTCAATCGGTCAAATTCCTCGATCTTTGCTTCCCTTCCCTCTACGAGCTCCTTTTGCCTTGAGCCTCGTTGGACGTATAAAACGCTAACTCCTCCTGAGCTTGTCCCTTTCGAATCCTTAAATAATTCCGTCGTGCACACGCTAGTGCTGTCCCTCCTGAGCTTCTTCAAATGCTCAGACCCCTTGAGGGATTTTATCTTTCTTCTTTCTCCTTCAGATGGAGAACGAAATGGATGCCCTCCTGGCTATCCTTCACTCCAACAACCCCTAGTTGAGTGCTTCTGGGTATTTAGTAACCCTGTGAGAATCCCTCAGTGGATTCTTCCTCTGACTTTCAGAACTCAAAGAGCTCTCTTCTCCTGTGTCGTCTGCACACTTTCTTGACGCCCTTCTGGCGGAGTCTCTTCTCCCACAGAACTTCAACAGTTCTGGTCTCCTGTATGCTTATGCACTTGCTCAATGCCCTCCTGGTAGAGCCCTCAGAATCATCATTGATTTTGGTCTTCCTTCTTCGAACTCTCAGCAGAGTTCTTCTTCAGCACCATTGTGCACATGCTCAATGCCCACTTGGCAGAACTCTACAGAATCCTCAGTGATTCTGTCTGCAACTGTGTTTCAGCTACACAGCCTTACCTCCAAGGTATTCGGTAACCTTGAGGTCTTTCTCCTGAGTTGATGAATTTAGTCCTATGCCTCAGCACGTCTTTGTCTGATGCCTCAGAGTTCAGAATTGCATCCTCTGTGCATGGCTCTCAGAACCTCAGCGTTCTGTCACACCTTCCTGGTGTGAAGCCTCAAAGACCTTCAACCTGAAATCGCACAAACTCCCTACAAATGCTTAACAAACATACATTCACAACATATATATGGAATACCTACAGACATTTATATAACACAACACACATGCAGGAAAAACTGCTTCTGATTATATTAAAATGGAAAATGCCTGTATTTTACAAATGGTGTTCCTGAGCTCTCCTTGGCTCTTCTCTCCTCTACCATTACTAACTCAAAATGAGATCTGAAAATCTCTTTTACCTGGGGCTCGTTCCTCCAGGTTCACCTACTCTATTAAATTACAATCAAAGGCCGTCTAGTCTGTTATCCAGAACTAGATCTCAGTCGATCTAGCATTAAAGCTGATCCTATCTACAGCCTGCACAAAAGAACGGCTTTCATGGATCACCAGCCTAAGGCATTTAATTACATTCATTTTCAAATTTGAAATGAGGTTGCGCCTCTCTTCAACCTTTGAAAGCGTGCGCGCTGACGTGGCTGGCTGGCTGACATGGAGCGATGCTCCTGCATCAGTCATGGTCTGGGAAGGTTGCACCTTCCAGTAGCTCCCATGCAACAAAAGCTATGAGTATCAAGAGCCAACTAAAATGGAATTCATGCCCTTGATCTTGGGCTTCTCTACAGTCAATATCTAGTTGATTCACCAGGTACTTCGCCCAATTCATTTGTATTCCCTCTGCGCACTTCTCTGTGAGGTCAACTACAAAGTCGAATACTTGCATGGGTAGATTCTTTTGTACCAACTTCCCTGTGATCAATTGACAGGCAAGGCACACTACGCCACTTTCAATAGAAGCTACCTTGTAGCCTCGGGCACCTTTCTAACATCGCCATAAGCTTCTTTGATCTTCTGATCAAGAGCATGATCCATGGTCTTTCTAGGATAGTAATCATGGGTATCAGGGCCCTGCATGCTAAGCCCGATGATCCAATTGATCAATGTTGGATCAACTGTTAGATGATGGTTTAACCATAAGTATCCTCCATGGTAACTCTCCAGTAGCAGCTTCACACAAGCATTCACCTCCTAGTGTCTGCCAAAGTGTAGTATCTTCATAAAGTTGAGCAAAGTGAACTTTGCAAGGTTCATCGTCCAGGACTGAGGGACGATCTTCGAATTCTCTCCCTTGGTTCTGGTTATGTACTTGTATGGGGAAAGCATGTTGTAAACTTTATGATCCCCAAGGTTGAAGTCACTAAAATTCAATGATGTGATCTTGTCTTGATATATGTGGACTGCGCGTACCTGTTTTGGCAAGTACATAATGACTAGAGTGTACTTAAAGTCTCTAGGAACATTGTCTATGTTGATCGCACCACTCAGAGGTGGTATGTAAGCAGGTAGGATGGATGGAACCAACTTTGCACTGGCCATATCGTATTTATGTTTAGTTCTTCTTTCCACACTGGCTCGGGATGTTCCTACTTAAGCAGTGGACGGGGAGGCTTTCACTCCTCTCATCGATGATGCATGTTAATTGGTTGACAGTCCTCTCTCCGACATGACTCTTTCAGCTCTGAGGCTAGCAAGTACATCTCTTACAGATTCTTCAACTGCACTAAATTTGTCGGACATGTATGCTCAGGATCAAGATCTCAGGTTCTCAAAGTAACGTAGGTATTGTAATAGAGTAGAGAGTAAGAGTGGAGTAATCACTGTTCACAATTCATGTAGTCTGGGGACTCAAATTTGCAATTAGAAAAAGTGTCTTCCGTGCATGGCACGATGGGTAAGTAAGTAACTCTGTAATGGATCATTTGTAATGGATATGGGGCTTCATTAACTCTTGTTATGTCTGTTATGACACGATCTAATGGTCTGGTGATGATCCATCAATGCTTTTTGATCCGTTTGGAGTGGCATTCGAACAGATATATCGGCCTCCAATGGCTATATTGCTTCGCCATGGCGAAGTGACCCATGTTGGTGCATTGAGATCCTGACGAAGCTCCTATTCTGAAAAGTATCTTGCTGCAAGGTACCCTCTGGGATATTTTGTAATTTTTCAATATGAGCCTTCTTCTTACTTAGATTTCTAGCCTTCTTTCCAGTGAGCTTCATCTCGGTGATTCTTTTCCCGTTCTGATTCTTATTTTCCTTGGGCATAGTCACTTCGCTCTATTGAGGTCCTCTCCCAGGACTTAGAGGTTCTACTTCATCGATATCTGATATAGATGCTCCAATCTTCTGTGAATCCCCTAACGCTTTGGCAAATTTAACATCTGGGTTTCTAGTGTTAAATAGCTTTGACTTATTCTCATGTTCTTCACTCAACTGCACGATCCTTCTGGTCATGAAATATTTTAAGTCTTGTCTCTTCTATTCTAAAACCTTTTCTTCTTCCTTCTTTCTTCCTTGATCTCTTTCAATCCAAGGTTTCCCAAGTAACATAGTAAACGGGGCGTTGTCCTCAATAAATTTGATAATCTCAAAATCTTCTTTTGTCGAAGTTCCATTGATGGTCATAGGTATATGAGAGATTTTTCCACATAACATCATCAGTTTTCCTCTAAATAGTCCTATTCCTCCCAATGAAGGAATCATGGTAGGCTTCCCTATAGCTTCCCAAGTTCTTTTTGGCATAATGTTCACTTGCGTTTCTTCATTAGGAATGCAGTCAATGTCGAAGTATCCTATTCTTGCTTCGCTTTGTTCCTTTTCTTTGAAGATCTCTAATAATCAGACATATTTATGTTCCTTCGGTGTTTCTTTTATCTTTATTAATACTTTCTCTGACTCGTGTTGGGTTTCTACCTTATGGTTTTCTTCATTCAGATTCATCCCTTCAAGTTTAGCAATCATTCTAGGGCAATCCAATACATCGTGATCCAAATCTTTGCAACAGAGACAACTAGATCTCCCACCAAGGCATTCCTTAGCAATATGTCATGGTATTCTGCAACTATAACAGAGGGTTAACCCTCTCTTCTATCTAAATGTCCCTCAACCTCTTATGTACTGTGTACCAGGATCATGGTAGCTATCCTACAAAAAATTCTTTCAAGGATCCTACATCCATTTGTTAGTCCAAACATTCTTTCTATGCATAGGTATAACATATCTATCAAATCTATTCATATCTAACTTTCTTTCATCTATTAATGCTCTATTTTTTAAGCTAGGAAAGAATCTATCAAACATACCTAGATCCATGCTCTAGAAAAAAAAAAAATCACTTATCTTAATTCTATAGGGCACAAAGCTTCCAGATCTAAGAACTGTTAACTATTCTTACCTTTATTAGAGAACAGAGCTTACATATCTTACCTCTTTTCTACAGATCCAACCTCTTTCTTTTAGATTCTTCCACTTTTACCTTTTTTAGAGCACAAAGCATTCAGATCTTTCCTCTCTTCTTCAAATTTGATCTTCCTTTCTTCAGATCTGACCAGTCGAGTAAAAAGCTACGCACTAGGGCAATAGATCCACACACAAGCCTTCCACAGTTTCAGGATGAATCTTTGCACACAACTTCTTCTCTCTTAGTTCCCAACAATCACAGTTTCAGTCCCGGCAATGGAACCATTTGTTGGCACAAGGGTATACCCAAGGTTCAACGCTCAAGAACACACCAAAAAAACCCTAAATACTGGCCCTTTCAGCAACACCTGCGAAGCAGATGAAGTCTCACCCGAGGTAGAGGCAAGGGTGGTTGCAAGACTCGGGTGTTTGTAACCTTAGCTGGGACATAGATATGTGATTATATTGTTTATAGAGCACCTAGCATTGGTCAATCATCAATATTCAACCCTTATTATACTTCGCAGGTGGCACAGAGCATCGCAGTGTTCACTTAGATCTATAGTATTTCATCACATAGTAAATAGATCGGATCCAGCACTAAGCATCCTCATATATTTCAAATCTAGCAGTCATATACATATAAGAAGAAAAAAACATAAGTAGATACATCAAATCACCTAGCGAAAGCAAAGATAAACACATTGAATCAAAGCACAAAGCATAACACACAGATTTACGTGGCTCACCCCCACCTTAGGGATACGTCCACCAATTCTTCTTCTTTATTAGATTCAGTCAATCTGGTTACAGCATAGAGCTATCAAAATCCTACTCTGCCTAGGACAGGAGGTCTATGCGCACCTCACCAGATCTTCCTTCCTCGAGTAGATCTAGCACATAGCCTTCTTATGATCTGTGCACTGAGTACTTACAACACTTGCACTCAACTCTGCAAGTCTTAACACATAGCATGCATAAAGCCTCTTACAATCACTTACACTTAGCATAGCACCACCTACTTACATCGCCTAGATTCCTATTTATACATTACAATAGTGGGCCTAAACATGGGTAAATCCACAGGTCGACATCCCTTTCCCATTATATTAACCCAAAACCCTAAAAGGGGACCAAAAGTGGACCGAGATCCCGTGATCTCTGCTTCGCCTAGCGCTCCATCTTTGATAGGATGTCGAAGTCCAAAAATGGTCAAATATGACCAAGTGTTCGTCAAAACCTGGTCAAGGGCCAACAGACCTGTGATCAACCATTTTCCTTTCAAAACAATCTTAAAAGAACCCTCTACTATGAAAACCCATTTTCCTTTCTATGCAAACCTTGTGCAATCTCTCTCACTACGCAAAATCTGTTGCAAGTGTTTTCTCTACGCATTTGTTGTTCACTTGTTTTTACTATGTAAAACCAGTAAGGCTTGTTTTTTCCATGCTAGCATACCTTCTCAAAAATATTGCCTTTCATTTAGGAAAGCCCTTAATGATAAACAAAGAAAAACCTAGCCCCCTTGTTTTGTTGTGTAAATTGTCCACCTGAGTTTTTGGTACAGAATCAAAAAAGGAAAAATTTGTCACTGAGAAAGATAAATAGGTCCTTGAGGTTACAAATTAAAATTGATGAAGAAGGAAAAGATAAACTGAACCTTCTTGCTGAAATGGAAGATATATGAGTGAGGAAGCCTTACAGTTTTGTGTTTTTGGATATGAGGTCATCCCAAGTTTTTTTTTATGTCATAAAATTTGTGGGAAGCATGCAATTGATGTTGGAGAAAGGTTTTCACAAGGCTGACAGCATAAAACATTTCCTAGGCATAGTTGTTGTTTTGAATGGTAAACTGTCATACACAACATTTGTGTAGTGAGTTATTGCTACATAAATCTTGTAGACTCATATGATTAAAAAATACATCATGAGGTGAAAGGCATATGATTTTTGAGGTAAATACAAGTTCCTAGTCATTTGTTTCCACCTGGATCTGCACAAGTTAAACAAAATGGATTTTAGGGGCTGAATTTCACTCATGGGATAGTTTTCCATGGTTTTTCCCAAAAAAATATTCGATATTCTAAAAATAATTCACCCAAATTCTATAGGATAAAATTATTTTACCTTAAAAATCACCAAACTAATATATAAACTATATAAAATCCTTAGAAATTTGAATATTTTTACAAAAATATCGCCAAAAATTTATAGTTGGAATATGAAGGATTAGTAAGATTCGCCAACGTTTTTACATTTAAAAATAAATTTCCATCCTTAAAATTATCCATGTCATTCATCACAATAGCATGGTCGAATCTTTCGCAATATACATGATTGTAAAAGATATTTATTGTTACATTAATATGGTCAAAATCAGATCTTCTGTTTTTAGCAAATCACGTAGGAGTTATTCTCTTTGAAGGAAATCAGATCCATAATTCTAGGAAGCACTAGTCTGACTCATAGTAGCCTAGTGTGGCAATAGGATCTTATATATTTTGATCATTTTCATGTGAAGGGGGCAAGTTGGCAGAAAGTATAGTCATTTTGATCCTTATTGTAATATTCTATGAATCTCAACGAAATACAAATGCAGAAGTCGTGGACTTTTTATGAAAAAGATTATAATGGTGCTTGTCTGAACTCCGTACTCTTATTTTTGTATGTACATCTTGTCTCCTTAATTTCATCTTCATTTTCTTCGGTTTAAATTGGATAATTAAATGGTCTACAATTCATCTAATGGTGTTTTAGACTCGAGTGATTTAATCTATGTTTCTCTTCTTAACTAGGTCAGAATTCATCTTTCATGGTGCTCTGATTCTATTATATGTTTATTTTCCTCTTCCACCCTACACAACCAAACTAAAAACTAAAATTTCATCACCTAATTTATCCTTTCTTCCTTTGGAAATTTCTACCTACCAGTCATTGTTTTCATTTATTTTCAGGGGTTGACTACATAACCCAATGGTCCTTTTCCTCTTGCCTAACCAAACCCCATTTTCGACTCTATCCTCATCAATGATATAGCCATTGTACTGATTATATAGCCTGTCATTCTTGACTGAGTTATAAATAGATATCACTCTCTAGGTTGGAAGGCCTAGCTTCTAGCTTGTAATTTGGTTTGTGGTTACCTCTGTCACTTACCTCCACTGGCAAGGAAATTTATAGAGTGATAACACGACAAAGGGGGTCAAATTTAAAATCCCCTATGTCAGGTGACTCTGGGCACCGTGGTCATATGGTCATTGGTCATACACACCTTTCAGAGATTACAAAACTCAATTACATCGCCTGGTTGTGATTTTATGCCCCCGGACCAAATTGTTATTGTGTCCCAGAATGGCTTCAAGAAGCGAGTTGCAACTCGCCATAGCACCCAAACCTTGCCTCAAATCAAGGAAGCTCCAGTTCTGTTGGAATTCTAGCATCAGATTCCATCTAGGGGGACCCCTCTGTTGAGAATTCGTCACCAAGAAAAGTGTTTGTTAGAGGATCTCCACAACTAGGGTTTATCTCAATGAGGCACAATGCAAATCTAGCACAGAAGGTCAACTTTCAAAGCCCCCGTGTCAAGATATTGTGGGAACCATGTTCATGTAGGAATTGGTCATACACACATCGCTCGGCTATGATTTTGTGCCCTAAAACAAAATTTTCATTGTGTCCATGAATGGCTTCAGGAGGCAAGTTCCAACTTGCCATAGCACCCAAATCTTGATCTGGATTATTTTCAACATGAAATGAGAGCAAAGATATAATACACAAATGCATAGAGATATTGAAGATATTCAATAATATAATAGAACTATATCAAATATGCAACCATAAACATAGATATATAGTAATACATGATTTATATTAATGAAAGAAATGTACAGAGACTGTAAAAATAAAGAGCGAAAGACTCGCTAGAATGGTGGCAGCTTATCTTTGAGAAGAGATGTGACCGCTACTCGCATTCACAAGAAGATGATTAAAATGAGGCTCTGAATGATTTTTTACAATAAATGGGAATTCCAAAAACCCTAGACATCCAAAAGCCTAACCCTAGGAGATTAAGCGCAAAAAGTCATGTGGGACCCGTTTGGGTAAGTCAGTACATCAACTTCCTGGGGTCGTAGCTTTTGCATACGATCTTCGTTTTAGGAGTATGATATCCTGTTGGAAAGGTATCATTGAGGAGATTCATTTTAGGCACAATATCGAAGGAACCTAGATATTGCAAACATTTTTTCTCAAAAATCATTGTTTCGGGATTCAAAACAGCTCCGGAAGTGAAAACTACTAAAAGTAGTAAATTACCAAAATTGCCAAAAAATTGTTTTGAGCTAGCTGGAAAAGGTCGGTGTCCGCCGATGTCCACCTGGATCAAACCTTGCCTCGGATCGATGAAAATTTAGTTATGTTGGACTCCTAGCACTAGATTCTATCTCGAGGGACCCCTCTCCTGTGATTTCATTTCCCAGAAGAGTGTTTGTTAGAGGATCTTGGCAACTAGGGTTTAGATCAGTGAGTCACAATGTAGATTCAACATAGGGGGTCAAATTAAAAATCCCTTGTTCCAGGAGATTGATGGAACCATGTGCATGTAGGCGTTGGTCATACACACCTTCCGGAGCTTATGGAACTTAGTTATGTCGCCTGATTGTGATTGTGGGCCCCCAGACCAAATTGTCATTGTGTCCCTAATTGGCTTCAGAGGTGAGTTACAACTGTCCATAGCACCCAAACCGTGCCTCAGATCGATGAAACACTAGTTTTGTTGGAATCTTGGCATAAAATTCCATCTAGGTGGACTCCTCTCCTATGATTCCATCACCCTGAAAAGTGTTTGTTAGAGGATCTTCAGAACTAGGTTTTAGCTCAATGATGCACAATGGAAATCCGACATAGCAGGTGAATTTTCAAAACCCCTGTGTCAGGAAATTGTAGGCATCATGGTCATGTGGGCGTTGGTCATACACACCTTCTAGAGCTTACGGAACTGAGTTACATCACCCGGTTGTGATTTTGTCCCCCCGAACCAAATTGTCATTGTGTCCCTGAATGACTTAAGGAGGAAAGTTGCAACTCGCCATAGCACCCAAAATGTGGTTTGGATCGATGAAACACCAGTTCAGTTAGACTTCTGGCACCAGATTCAAGCTAGGGGGACCCCTCTCCTTTGATTTCATCGCATACAAAAGTTTTTTTTAGAGGATCTCCGCAACTTGAGTTTAACTCAGTGAGGCACAATACAAATCCAACATAGGGGATCAACTTTCAAAGCACCTGTGTCCAAAGATTGTGGGCACCGTGGGTGTGTGGGTGTTGGTCATACACACCTTCTGGAGGTTACAGAATGTAGTTACATCGCCCAGTTGTGATTCTTATCCCACATACCAAATTGTCATTGTGTCCCTGAATGGCTTTAGGAGGTGAGATGCAACTCAACATAGAACCCAAATCGTGCCTCATATCAAAGAAACGCCAGTTCTATTGGACTCCCAGGACCATATTCCAGCTAGGGGGACCCCCTCCCTATGATTTTTTCACCCAGAAAAGTGTTTTTTAGAGGATCCCCAGAACTAAGGTTTAGCTCAGTGCGGCAGAATGAAAATTCGACACAGGGGGTCAACTTTCAAAGACCCTGTGTTCGGATATTTTGGGCACCATGGTCATGTGGTCATTTTTCATACAGGCCTTCCATAGCTTACAAAACTTTGTTACATCACTTGGTTTTGATTGTGTGCCCCAGATCAAATTGTCATTGTGTCCATGAATGGTTTCAGGAGGCGAGTTTCAACTCATCATAGCACACAAATCATTCCTCAGATCAACAAAATGTTATTTATGTTGGATTCCTAACACCTGATTCCAGCTAGGTGGACCTGTCTCCTATGATTTTGTTTCCCAGAAAAGTGTTCGTTAGAGGATCTCCGGAACTAGGGTTTAGCTCAATGAGGCATAATGCAATTCTGGAATAGGGGGTCAACTTTCAAATCCCCTATGTTGGGAAATTGTGGGCACTATGGTCATGTGGGCATTGGTCATACACACCTTTTGGAGCTTACAGAACTCAATTACATCGCTCGGTTGTGATTATGTTCCCCTGGAACAAATTGTCATTGTATCCCTCAATTACTTCAGGAAGCAAGTTTCAACTCGCCATAGCACCCAAACCATGCCTTAGTTCGACAAAACACCTTTTGTGTTGGACTCATGGCACTATATCCCAACTAACGGGAACCCTCTCCAGTTATTTTGTCATCCAAAAAAGTGTTTTTTAGAGGATCTCGGGAACTAGGGTTTAGTTCAGTGATGCAGAATGAAAATTTGGCATAGGGGGTCAAGTTTCAAAGCCTTTGTGTCAAATGATTGTGGGCACCATGGTCATGTGGTCGTTGGTCATATATACCTTTTGAAGCTTATAGAACTCTGTTATGTCGCTCAGTTGTGATTTTGTGCCCCAGACAAAATTGTCATTATGTCCCTTAATGGCTTCAGGAGGCGAGTTGCAACTCACCATACCACCAAAATCATCCCTCAGATCGATAAAATGATAGTTTTGTTGGACTCTTGGCACTGGATTGCAACTAGTAGGACCCCTCTCCTCTAATTTCGTCACCCAAAATTTTTTTTATTAGAGAATATATGGAACTAGAGTTTATCTCAGTAAGGCACAATGCAAATCTGGCAAAGGGGGGCTACGTTCAAAGCCCATGTGTCAAGCGATTGTGGGCATCATGGTCATGTGGGCATTGGTCATACACACCTTCTGGAGCTTACGCAATTCAGTTACGTCGCTCAGTTGTGATTATGTGCCCCCAGACCAAATTGTCATTGTGTCCCTGAATGGCTTTAAGAGGTTAGTTGCAACTCGCCATAGCACCCAAACCATGCCTTGGGTTGAAGAAGTGCCAATTTTGTTGGATTCCTGGCACCAGATTTCAGCTAGGAGGACCCCTCTCATGTGATTTTTTCACCCAAAATAGTGTTTGTTAGAGGATCTATAGAACTAGGATTTAGTTCAGTGAGGCACAATGCAAATCCAACATAGGGGGAAACGTCCAAATTCCCTGTGTCGAGTGATTTTAGGCACCATGGTCATGTGTGCATTGGTCATACACACCTTTTAGAGCTTACATAACTCAGTTACGTCACCCGATTGTGATTTTGTGCCCCCAGTTAAGTGTGGTGTGAATCAAATATTTGAATGTTCATAACCTTGAGAATCCAAGAGATAGCTGAGAATCCATAGGACTCAACCTACAACATAAGATATTCTGATTTTTCCGGTTCTTGACATTTTTTTTATCTTTCTTAGCTTAGAGTTAGTTGCCTATTCCTACATACATTTTTTCGACATCTCACAAGCTTACGAGTTCCTGAAAATGAAGCACCCCACCCACAAATGCATTTGATTTCCCCTATGGTTTGTTGTTATTTTCTACCTCACAGGGAGGATATCATCCCCATTGGAGCCAAATGTTAGCATATTTATTTTTGAGTAAATTTAGGAGCATTTTCATAGTTTTTAAAGTCATACCTTGGTCTTGGGAAGACCAAGGCATTCCTAATTGAGTATCAGTATGTGTGTGTGTGTTATGTTTCATGGGGTGATTCAAAGGCCTTAGTTCATTGATCAAACGAAGGATAAGATGCATGTCAAAAGACGGTCAAGTTATAGGTATGAGTCAAAGGTTTTTGTGTCTATTTCATAATACATCATTACACATCATGAAAGATAATAAATTATTGAACGGGTATAAGAGTCCACAATATCAAAGGATTTGTAAAGGTCCTTGATTTTATAGTTTGAAATAATGTCACAAAGTGGGAAATGGTATGTCAAAGTCTATTCATAAGTCTAGGAAGGAAAGTCATGTCAAAGGAATCATTGATCATCATCACATCTGATGAGATTAGAAAAAGGGTAATGATCACATCTCATGACATTTGTACCTTGGAAACTGAAAACATGTGTGCATTGTGAAAATTTGTTGCACAAGTTACCTGAAACAACTTGGGAAGTCTCATCAGCGAAAATGGGTACTTTCCCTTTCAAAATCTCTCCCTACCAACTCGTGCATGCATATTTTCTACCTTTTATCCATTTTCATGCATCCTCGACCTGTGATCAACCATTTTCCTCTCAAAGAAATATTAAAAGAACCCTCTACTATGAAAACCCAGTTTCCTTGCTACGCAAACCCTGTGCAAGCTCTTTTGCTACACAAGCTCTGTTGCAAGTGTTTTCGTTGAGCATTCACTATTCACTTCTTTTTGTTGTGTAAAACCAGTAAGGCTTGTTTTGTCCATGCTAGCATACCTTCTCAAAAATCTCGCCTCTAATTTAGTGAAAGCCCTTAATGCTAAACAAATAAAAACCTAACCCCCTTGTTTTATTGTGTAAATTGTCCACCTGAGTTTTTGGTATAGAATATAAAAAGGAAACATTTGTCACTGAGAAAGATAAATAGGTCCTTGAGGTTATAAATGAAAATTGATGAAGAAGGAAAATATAAATTGAACCTTCTTGCTAAAATGGAAGAGATATGAGTGAGGAAGCCTTACAGTTTTTTATTTTTGGATATGAGGTCATCCCAAGTTTTTTTTTATGTCATAAAAGTTGTGGGAAGCATGCAATTGATGTTGGAGAAATTTTTTCACAAGGGTGACAGCATAAAACATTTCCTCAGCACAGTTATTGTTTTGACTGGTAAACTTTCATACACAGCATTTGCGTAGCGAGTTATTGGTACGCAAATGTTGTAGAATCATATGATTAAAAAATACATCATGAGGTGAAAGGCAGATGATTTTTGAGGTAAATACAAGTTCCTAATCATTTGTTTCCACCTGGATCTACACAAGTTATAACAAAATGGATTTCTCTACACAAATGTTGTAGGTATCACTTGCGCAAGAGTAGCCCAAATTTGATACACAAAGGTGGCAGAGTTGTCCAACGATGCATAGGTTGACTTGAAATACTTTCCAGATGTACATGGTGATTCATCACAACAAAATGGTCAAATGTTTCTCAGGATACATGATTGTAAAACAGATCTTTTGTTACATTAATATGGTTAAAATCAGATCTTCTATTTTTAGAAAATCACGTAGGAGTTATTCTCTTTGAAGGAAACCAGATCCATAATTCTAGGAAGCAGTAGTCTGACTCCTAGTAGCCTAGTGTGGCAATAGGATCTTATATATTTTGATCATTTTCATGTGAAGGGGGCGAGTTGGCATAAAGTATAGTCATTTTTATCCTTATTGTAATATTCTATGAATCTCAATGAAATACAAATGCAGAAGTCGTGAACTTTTTATGAAAAAGATTCTAATGGTGTTGGTCTGAACTCCATACTCTTATTTTTGTATGTACATCTTGTGTCCTTAATTTCATCTTCATTTTCTCCAGTTTAAATTGGATAATTAAAGGGTCTAGAATTCATCTAATGGTGCTTTAGACTCAAGTGATTTAAACTATGTTTCTCTTCTTAACTAGGTCAGAATTCATCTTTCATGGTGCTTTGATTCTGTTATATGTTTATTTTCCTCTTCCACCTTACACAAAAAAACTCAAAAACTAAAATTTCATCACCTAATTTAGCCTTCGTTCCTTTGGAAAGTTCTACCTACCAGTCATTGTTTTCATTCATTTTGAGAGGTTGACTGCATAGCCCAATGGTCCTTTTCCTCTTGCCTAACCAAAACCCATTTTTGACTCTATCCTCATCAATGATATAGCCATTGTACTGATTAGATAACTTGTCATTCTTGACTGAGCTATAAAGAGAGATCCCTCTATAGGTTGGAAGGCCTAGCTTCTAGCCTGTAAGTTGGTTTTTGGTTACCTATGTCACTTTCCTCCACTGGATGGGAAATATACAGAGTGATAACAAGACAAAGGGGGTCAAATTTCAAATCCCCTATGTCAAGCGATTGTGGGCACCATGGTCGTCTGGTCGTTGGTCATACACACCTTTCAAGTTACGAAACTCAGTTACGTCGCTCGGTTGTGATTTTGTGACCCCAAACCAAATTGTTATTGTGTCCTTGAATGTGTTAAGGTCCTAACCCGCAGATAGGTAGATCAATGTATTCGGATGTAATAAAGGTCAATATTAATAAAACCTTTCAATAAAATAGAATAAGGCGGATGTAAGAAGACCTAATAGAAGCTTTCGCTTCTAGAAGGATCTTCCTCTAGATGTTTCTCTTAATAGACATATTTAGTATAAATGAGGGTCGAGGGTATGAAAACCCTAGCTTGAAGATTATTGTAACAGAGCACTGCTCGATTGGAGGTTGCCCCCTCGAAGAGGCCTGTGAACATTGCTTTCTGAATCAAAGTGCTATTTCTACTGCTATTCTTATATCATTTATGTGTTATTGTGAAGATAATGCTAGATATTTTACTGTTATTCTGCCATTTCTAGAATTTTATTTATGTTCTGCATATTTTATATATCTGGTATATTGCAAGTGGTATCAGAGCACTTTCCTTGGCAGAAATGGTGGGTATTTTTTTTTTAGGGTAGAGACGTATTCCGACGTCTTTAAGCCACAGAGATCTGTCGTTACGCGCATAAACCCGCGGTTGAGGGATTCATACACGCAGGAAATACAAGTGCTTCTTAAGTGCACATCTGTTGGCCACCCTTGTAACCCCTGTTGGTACCCCTTCGAGTGGTAGTGCATCAAACAACACCTATGTATAGATCGGCCTAGATTTCCTGAATCCCTCTTTAGATAAACCTATCGGCCGTCGGACTGCTATAGTGTCACCGAGAACAACACTCGAGAAGATACTCTCTAGTGCCTGGGTAGTCAGGTAGTACGGCTAAGGGTACGGTCTATCCTCCTTAGTTAGTGCCCTGAGATATTGGGTCGAGTAATACTTTTGGACCCCGCACGTATATCAAAGAGTTGTAGCACAAGGCAAACCCTTGTCTTTAGAACCCTTGAATACCTAACCCTCGGGGAACATAAACATAAAAAAATTAAACCGGTGAGATCTATTGTCGCGCATCTGTGTTCGGGTTGCCAAGTAAATACACATTTCTTTCTAGTTAAGAATTTGGGGATTTCAACACTACAGCATTCTTCAGACCAAAGTAGAACCCCGCAGCTGTAAAAAAAAGTCTGGAAATTTTTTCACCATTATTTGAGACCTATTCCATTAGATTCATCTCTTCTCCCTTATCACATTCATCCATATCATTTTTCTGCAAAAATTTCTGACCCAACCCACTCCCTTTTCAACTCACCCATCCTCATGGCCCATACCCGTAGCCAAGAACTAGAGTCTCACTTCAACACCTTGCAATCTAGTTTCCTCGAGACCCAACAAGAAGTGTAGCAACTCAGTGCTACTATTTCCTCCCATGATGCATCCATCAATACCACCATAAATGCATCTGTAAATGCATCCGTAAATGCAGTCGTGCAGTCCACAATGGCAGAAGTCAAACACAAACTGACCACCCATCTTGAATCTGTCTTTGCATCACTCTACACCAAACTCAAGATCCCCACCGATGACTCTTTTCCTGATGCACATACAAAGACTAAAGGTGAAACTTATTCCCATTCCTTTCAGCCCCATCACTTTCAACGGGACATACACCTTCCGCGGGTGGATGTAACCAAATTTGATGGATCATACCCCACTGGTTGGGTCACCCAAATGGAACATTATTTCTCTCTCTACAACATTACATATGACTTGGCCAAACTTCGATATGGTGTTCTCCATCTAGATCAAGAACGCTGGCAATGGTGGCAATGGAGAAAAACTTCCCGTCAAGGGTATATTGCTTGGACCCAATTTGTGACCGAGCTTTATGAACACTTTGACACTGACACCAACCATTTGGGCCGTTTGACAAAATTGAAGCAATCGGGCACAGTAGAAGACTTCATAGCTGCATTTGAGCGCCTGGATTTTTGAACAGAGGGCATGACTGATGCTTTCTTTCGAGAGTGTTTTATCAGTAGCCTCAAGGAGGAGATTTGGGCCCATGTCCTCATGGCTTGACCTACGACTTGGGTGGAGGCTACTAAAAAAGCTAAAGAAGCACAACAAATTGTTTCCTCTCAAAACCATAAGCCTTCCTTTATCCCTCGCCCTAAAACAATCAACCCCAATACTCCCTCCGCCCCATTAAAGATCCAAAAATTTACCAGGGATGAAATGGTTGAATGCCAACTCAAAGGCCTCTATTATAATTGTGATGACAAATATTTCCCAGGCCACAAATGTAAGGAACAAAATATTTTTATGGCCATCTCTAAGGATATTCCAGAAGAGGATGTTGACACTCCCCTTGTGCCCGAGTCACCAGAAATCACTGACATAAACCCTCCCTCCGACCCTCCTGAAGTGGAACTAATCATTTCCCTCAATTCTCTCACCGGCTTCTCTACCCCCCAAACCCTCAAGTTAATCGGTTACATCAAGCACCAAAAGGTCATCATTCTGGTTGATAGTGGTAGCACCCACAATTTTATTCATCGTCGCATTGCCCAAGAAACCCATTGCTACATCCATGCTGTCAACAATTTCCAAATCATGATTGCCAATGGTGGTTCTATGAAATGTGGCAGGCACTATGAAAATGTGCATCTCCAAATCGGTGACTACCACCTCAAATCCCATATGTTTGCTATTGACATGGGCGGTTGCAACATTTTGTTGGGTGCAGACTGGCTAAGGACTTTGGGTCCCATTCTCATGGATTTTCAGAACTTAACCATGCAATTTGACCAAGGCGGCCACCAACATAAATTCCAAGGCATCAATGTTGGTTCACCTAAGGTCATCAATTCTCATCGCATGGAAAAACTGCTCAAAAAAGGTCATTATGGTGTCATTGCCCAACTCCACGCCATACAAGCCACAAAGACACCCCCAGTGCCCCAAGACCTCCAAGACCTCCTTTATAAACATCAAATGGTATTTTACACTCCCCAAGGACTCCCTCCTTCCTGTGTTGTTCATGATCACTCCATTCCCCTTGTCCCAGGAAGCCTTCCCCCTAATATACATCGATATCGCCACCCATTTGCACAAAAAAATGAAACTGAAAAAATGGTCCAGGAACTCCTTATTGTCGGTGTCATCCGTCCTAGTACGATCCCTTACTCCTCTCCGGTCGTCATGGTACTGAAGAAAGAAGGTTCTTGGAGAATGTATCCTAACTTCCATGCTCTCAACAAACTGACCATCAAAGACAAATTTCCCATTCCTGTCATTGATGACCTCCTGGATGAATTGAGTGGTGCCCAATTCTTTACCAAACTTGATCTTCGCTCGGGCTATCACCAGATACATATGAAAGAGGCTTACATTCCCAAGACCTCCTTTTGCACTCATGAGGGCCACTATGAGTTTTTATTCATGCCCTTTGGTTTGTGTAACACCCCCTCCACCTTCCAGAGCCTCATGAACCATGTCTTCCGCCCTTTTCTCCGTCATTTTGTCTTAGTTTTCTTTGATGATATCCTCATCTATAGAAAAACCTAGACATACCATCTTACTCATGTGGATCAAGTTCTCAGCCTACTCTCTCAGCACCAACTTTTCCTGAAACAGTCCAAATGTGCTTTTGGTGCCTCAGAAGTAGAATACTTGGGTCATCTGGTGGGAAAGGATGGCGTTAGGGTGGACCCAAAAAAGATTGAAGCTATGCAATACTGGCCACACTCAAAGACTCTCAAAAGCTTTCTTGTATTTTTGGGCCTCATAGGGTATTATCGCAAGTTCGTTAAGAACTACGAAAATATTGCAACACCTCTCACGGCTCTCCTCAAAAAGAACTCTTTCACTTGGACTCCAACAGCTGCTCAAGCTTTTCAAACCTTGAAGATGACCATGTGCACCACTCCAGTTCTGGCCCTTCTCGACTTCAAAAATACCTTTGTGTTGGAACGTGAAGCCTCAGGGAAAGGAATCGGTGTTTTCCTTATGCAAGAGGGTTGACCGTTGGCCTTCACTAGCAAGCAACTATCTGAAAGGAATATGGGAAAACCCATTTATGAAAAAGAAATGTTGGCGATTCTGCATGTCGTTGAGTTGTGGCGTCCTTATCTCTTGGGGCAATGCTTCCAAATTAAGACCAACCATCAAAGCCTCAAGTACTTTCTGGAACAATGCATTTCCTCCCAGGAACAACAAAAATGGGTGACTAAGCTCTTTGGATATGATTATGAGATCATTTACAAGAAGAGCAAAGACAATGTCGTGGAGGATGCACTGTCCGGAAATATGAAGACGAAGGATCCCTTTTTTCTCTTTCCTTCATTGTACCCGATTGGCTCCAAGTTGTGCGCTAGGAATGGATTCAAGATCCCAAAAGTTCGCATCTGATCTAGCAACTGAAAAACAAGGCTCCAGCTCCCCTAGGGTACTCCTGTCTCCAAGATGAGCTTCGATACAAAGGCTGCTTGTATTTAAATAAACAATCCAAGCTCAAATCCATGGTGCTTTCTGAGCTTCATGCTACACCTACAGTGGGGCACTCAGGGTTCACCAAAACATATGACTGAGTCAAACGTTCTTTTTTCTGGGATGGTATGAAACAAGACATCAGTAAGTTTGTCGCTGAATGTGAGGTGTGTCAATGCAACAAGGGAGAAACAATCAAATCTCTAGGAACCCTCCAACCTCTTCTGATTCCCCCTGCTATTTGGAAGGATATCTCTATGGACTTTATTACAGGCTTACCCAAATCGGGGAATAAATCAGTCATAATGGTGGTGGTGGATCGCCTTTCCAAGTATGCTCATTTTTGCACTCTTCACCACCCATTTACTGCATCCACGGTGGCTCAAATTTTCATGGACCAGGTCTTCAAGCTTCATGGCATGCCACACTCTATTGTTTCTGATCGAGACCCAAATTTCATAATCAATTTTTGGCAAGAACTATTTAAGCTAAAATGCACACAATTGCATCTCAGCTCAGCTTATCATCCCCAGACGGATGGTCAAACAGAAGTTGTCAACAAGTGTTTGGAAACATATCTGAGGTGCTTTGCCTCTGAAAAACAACACCAGTGGGCTCAATGGTTACCCCTCACCGAATGGTGGTACAACACTACATACCATACAGCCACTCACATGACTCCTTTTGAAGTGGTATATGGATAGAAGCCACCTTCAGTTCTCTCATACTTACCGGGTACCTTGAAGGTCCAAGCGGTTGACCAAACACTTACAGTCTGGGAGGATATCCTTCGCACCCTTAAAGAGAACTTGGTCATGGAACAGAATAGAATGAAGCAGCAAGCAGATCAAGGTCACTCTGAATGTCAATTTGCAAAAGGGGATCAAGTTTTTCTGAGACTGCAACCATATAAGCAAACTTCCCTCAAGGCCAAGCATTGTCAGAAGCTAGCACCCAAATTTTATGGCCCTTACACAGTTCTCAAGCGTGTGGGACAAGTAGCATATCAGTTATCTTTGCCCAGTTGGTCGAAGCTACATCCTGTTTTTCATGTTTCATGCTTGAAGAAGGTGATTGGAACCAGGTGCCAAATTCAAACCAACCTTCCAGATTTAGCTGAAGAAGGATCCATTTGGCTACAGCTAGAAGCAGTTTTGGACCAGCGTGAGCGTCGCCTGCATCAGAGAACCATCAAGGAAGTGCTAGTACAGTGGAATGATATGACTCCAGCAGATGCCACTTGGGAACCAGCTACCATTCTGTAGCAGTTCCCACATCTCAAGCCTTGAGGACAAGGTTGTTTTTAAGGGGGCGGACATGTTAAGGTCCTAACCCGCACATAGGTAGATCAATGTATTCGGATGTAATAAAAGTCAATATTAATAAGGCCTTTTAATAAAATAGAATAAGGCGGATGTAAGAAGACCTAATAGAAGCTTCTGCTTCTAGAAGGATCTTCCTCTAGATGTTTCTCTTAATAGATATATTTAGTATAAATAAGGGTCAAGGGTATGAAAACCCTAGCTTGAAGATTATTGTAATAGAGCGTTGCTCGATTGGAGGTTTCCCCCGCGAAGAGGCCTCTGAACATTGATTTCTGAATCAAAGTGCTATTTCTATTGCTATTCTTATATCATTTCTGTGTTATTTTGAAGATTATGCTAGATATTTTACTATTATTCTACCATTTCTAGCATTTTATTTATGTTCTGCATATTTTATATATCTGGTATCTTGCAGAATGGATTCAAGAAGCGAGTTGCAACTCGCCATAGCACCCAAACCTTGCCTTGTATCAATGAAACACCAGTTCTTTTGGACTTATAGCATCACATTCCATCTAGGGTGACCCCTTTGCTATGATTTAATCACCCAAAGAAGTGTTTGTTTGAGGATCTCCACAACTAGAGTTTAGCTCAATGAGGCACAATGCAAATCTGGCACAGAGGGTCAACTTTCAAAGCCCCTGTGTCAAGAGATTGTGGGCACCATGTTCATGTGGGAATTGGTCATACACACCTTCTAGAGCTTACAGAACTGAATTACGTCACTCGGTTGTGATTTTGTGCCCCAAGACCAAATTGGCATTCTGTCTATGAATGGCTTCAGGAGGTGAGTTCCAACTTGCCATAGCACCCAAACCTTGATCTGGATTATTTTCGGCATGAAATGAGAGTGGAGATATAATCCAGAAATGCACAGATATATTGAAAATATTCAATAATATAACAAAAATGTATCATATATGCAACCATAAACACAGATATACAGTAATACATGATTTATATTAATGAAATAAATTAACAGAGACTGTAAAAATATAGAGTGAAAGACTCGATAGAATGGTGGCAACTTATCTCTAAGCAGAGATGTGGCCGCTACTCGCATTAGAAAGAAGATGATTACAATGAGGCTCTGAAGGCCTTTTTACAATAAAAAGGAATTCCCAAAACCCTAGACATCCAAAATCCTAACCCTAGGAGATGAAGCGCCAAAAGTCATGTGGACCTCGTTTGGGTAAGCTAGTACATCAACTTCCCAGGGTCGTAACTTTTGCATACGATCTTCGTTTTAGGCATATTATAGCCCGTTGGAAAGGTATATTTGAGGAGATTCATTGTAATCATAATATAGAAGGAATTACCATATTTCAAACATTTTTTCCCAAAAAAAAATCATTTAGGGCCTCAAAACGGCTCTGAAAGTGAAAACTGCTAAAAATAGTAAATTACCAAAATTGCCAAAAAATTGTTTTGAGCCACTTGGAAAAGGTGGGTGGCCACCGATATCAACTTGGATCAAAAATTTCCTCAGATCGATGAAACATTATTTCTTTTTGACTCCTAGCACTGGATTCCATCTCGGGGGACCCCTCTCCAGTGATTTTGTTGCCCATAAGAGTGTTTGTTAGAGGAGCTCTGGAAATAGGGTTTAGATCAGTGAGGCATAATGAAAATCCAACACAAGGGGTCAACTTTCAAATCCATTGTGCCAGGAGAATGAGGTAACCATAGTCGTGTGGGAGTTGGTCATACACACCTTTCGTAGCTTACAGAACTCAGTTATGTCACTCAGTTGTGATTTTGGGCCCCCGGGCCAAATTTTCATTGTGTCCCTGAATGGCTTCAAGAGGCGAGTTGAAACTCTCCATAGCACCCAAACCGTTCCTCGGATCGATGAAACGATAGTTTTTTTGGAATCCTGGAATCAGATTCTAGCTAGGGAGACCCCTCTCCTATGATTCCATCGCCCAGAAAAGTGTTTGTTAGAGGATATCCAAGACTAGTTTTTAGGTCAGTGATGCACAATGGAAATCCGACATAGGGGGTCAGTTTTCAAATCCCTTGTGTTAGGAAATTGTGGGCATCGTGGTCATGTGGGTGTTGATCATACAAAACTTCTGGAGCTTACGAAACTCGGTTACGTTGCTTGGTTGTGATTTTGTGCCCCCGAACCAAATTGTCATTGTGTCCCTGAATGGCTTAAGGAGGTGAGTTGAAACTCGCCATAGCACCCAAACCGTGGCTTGGATCGATGAAACACCAGTTCTGTTAGACTTCTGGCGCCAGATTCCATCTAGGGGGACCACTCTCATGTGATTTCATCCCATAGAAAAGTGTTTTTAGAGGATCTCCGCAACTAGGGTTTAGCTTAGTGAGGCATAATACAAATCCAGCACAGGGGATCAAATTTCAAAGCACCTGTGTTGGTAGATTGTGGGCATTGTGGGTGTGTGGGTGTTGGTCATACACACCTTCTAGAGGTTACATAACTCAGTTACATCGCCCGGTTGTGATTCTATGCCCACATACCAAATTGTCATTGTGTCATTGAATGGCTTCAGGAGGTGAGATGCAACTCACCATAGCTCCCAAATCGTGCCTCGGATCAAAGAAACTCTAGTTCTATTAGACTCTTAGCACCACATTCCAACTAGGGGGAGCCCTCTCCTGTGATTTTGTCACCCAGAAAAGTGTTTTTTAGAGGATCCCCGGAACTAGGGTTTAGTTCAGTGAGTCAGAATACAAATTTGACATAGGGGGTCAACTTTCAAAGCCCCTTTGTTGGGATATTTGTGGCACCATGGTCATGTGGGCATTGGTCATGTAGGCCTTCTAGAGCTTAAAAAACTCTATTACATCACATAGTTGTGATTGTGTGCCCCAGACCAAATTTTTATTGTGTCCTTGAATGGTTTCAAGAGGCGAGTTGCAACTCATCATAGCACCCAAATTGTGCCTCATATAGACGAAACATTATTTAGGTTGGATTCCTGGCACCGGATTCCAGTTAGGTGGACCCCTCTCCTATGATTTTTTTCACCCGGAAAAGTGTTCGTTAGAGGATCTTCGAAACTAGGATTTAGCTCAATGAGGCACAATGCAATTCCAGAATAGGGGGTCAAATTTCAAAGCCAATGTGTCGGGAAATTATGGGTACCATGGTCATGTGGTCGTTGGTCATACATGCCTTTTGGATCTTACAAAACTCAATTATATCACTCGGTTGTGATTATGTTCCCCTGGAGAAAATTTTCATTATGTCCCTCAATGGCTTCAGGAGGCAAGTTGCAACTCACCATAGCACCCAAACCATGCCTCATCTCGATGAAACACTAGTTATGTTGGACTCCTGGCTCCAAATTCCAACTAGGGGGACCCCTCTCATGTTATTATGTCACCCAAAAAAGTGTTTTTGAGAGGATCTTCGGAACTAGGGTTTAGCTCAGTGATGCAGAATGAAAATTCGACACATGGGGTCAAGTTTCTTGCGTTGACCAATTGTGGGCAGCATTTTCGTGTGTTCGTTGGTCATACATACCTTTCATAACTTACAAAATTCTATTACATCGCCTGGTTGTGATTTTGTGCCCCCGGACCAAATTTTCATTGTGTCACTGAATGGCTTCAGGAGGCAAGTTGCAACTCGCCCTACCACCAAAATCGTGCCTCGAATTGAAAAAATGCTAGTTTTGTTGGACTCCTAGCACTAGATTTCAAATAGGAGGACCCCTCTCCTGTGATTTCGTCGCCCAAAAAAGTGTTTGTTAGAGAATATCTGGAACTAGAGTTTAGCTCAGTAAGGCATAATGCAAATCTAGCACAGGGGGCCTACTTTTAAAGCCCATGTGTTGGGCGATTGTCGACATCATGGTCATGTGGGTGTTGGTCATACACACCTTCTAGAGCTTACGAAACTTATTTATGTGGCTTAGTTTTTATTATGTGCCCCCGGACCAAATTGTCATTGTGTCCTTGAATGGATTTAGGAGGTGAGTTGCAACTTTCCATAGCACCCAAACCATGCCTCGGGTCGATGAAATGCTAGCTATGTTGGATTCCCGGCACCCAATTTCAACTAGGAGGGCCCCTCTCATGTGATTTTTCCACCCAAAATAGTGTTTGTTAGAGGATCTACAGAACTAGGGTTTAGTTCAGTGGGGCACAATGCAAATCTGACATAGAGGGAAACTTTCAAACCCCCTGTGTTGGGTGATTTTGGGCATCGTGGTTGTGTGGAGCTTACGAAACTCATTTACGTCACCCGATTGTTATTTTGTGCCCCCGGTCAAGTGTGGTGTTAATCGAAAATTTGAATGTTGTTAACCTTGAGAATCCAAGAGATAGCTGAGAATCCATAGGACTCAACCTACAACATAAGATCTTCTGATTTTTCCGGTTCTTGACATTTTTTTTAGCTTGCTTAGCTTAGAGTTAGTTTCCTACTCCTACATATATTTTTTCGGCATCTCACAAGCTTATGAGCTCCCTGGTTGATAATTTAAAGTAAAGCAATTGAATTTCCTAACTATCTCAACCTTATACATATTCAATACATGACAATTATTTCAACTCATAACACAAAGTGAAAGTAAATATCAAGGACTAAAACAGTATGCTCAAAACTCGTTAATCATACTAAGAACATTGTAAAATGTTGCCTCCCAAAATACAGAGTAATTACACCAATAGGAATTTATATGGTGAACAATTTCTCTAGATTCATCTGTAGGGTGAATTAGAAACTCCCACCTTTATGTTAAATCATAACACAACATGTACCATATGTCATTAATCCCAATAATAGGATTCTTTGTATGGCTGGAGATGAGGCACGGGATAGAGTGTGAAAAGTTCCTAACCAAGTTCGTTGTAGTTCTTGTACTTTTGATAATGTTGGATTCTCTAAATGGATTCATAGGCACTTGCGTTATGGTTTCATGCAAGCTATGTAAATAATTGTTTGTGATGTTTCTTCTCATTATATTGCTACTTTTCTTCATGATATTTGCATTTGTGGTGACAAACAAGGGGGTGAGGAAGTTGGCATCAGAGGACACGAGATACAAAGAGTACCATTTTGGGTTGCTTGACGGATTGTGCACCATGATGATATCTACGTCAACATCTCCTTCAATGTACTTATATTATTTTATTCTCCAGTAAACAAAAATATGAAAAAGTAAATGTAAATGTACATACACAAAACATTTTGAAATTATTCCTAGAAAATTTATGTATAATTGTCTATCTTTTCATTTACAAATTCTATGATCATATATTATTTGTTTATTCTAATTATAATAGATATGCTAAAAAATTAATAATTTCTAAAGGGGCATTGTTTTATTTGCGAGGTTTCAATGTGTTTTTATTAATGTTAGTAACTATAACTATAAGATATTGATATCTAATAATAATGTAGTTTTGTATTGTATTAGATTCATCAACTATAAAATGTAGATATTAATAATAAAATAGTTCGGTATTGTATTAATTTCATTCACTATAAAATATAAATATTTAATAATAATGTAATTATGTGAATATGTTTTTTAATCACTTATAGATATTTAATAATAATTTAATTATGTCAATACATGGTTTTTAATCACTAATGTCAATTGGGTTTCCTTTTAAAAAAAATGGATAATAGGGATAGTAATGAAAAAAAAATGAAATTAAATTGAAATGAAATAAGAATCATTATATTTTTCCCTCATACATATAATTCCTATGTAGATCACAAACAATTTACATGGTAAATAATTTATCTTATCCACGTGACTTTATTTGATATTAGACATTATTATATAAGTTGTGTGGATATCTAACTAATACATATAATTCCTATGTAGATCACAAACAATTTACAATTTACATGGTAAATAATTTATCTTATCCACGTGACTTTATTTGATATTAGACATTATTATATAAGTTGTGTGGATATCTAACTAATAGTGGAGTCATGTGCATCACAAAAAATCTACATGGTAGATCATTTATATTATATGCGTGTCTTTACCTAACATATTAATATATACATTGATTTTGGATATCTAAATAATGGACTCATGTGGATGTAAAACTATAAAATAAAAATAAAAATAAAAACTTAATAATGGAGTTGAATATTTTTCCAATTCAAACATGTACATGCTTTTTATTTTATCATATAGTGGTTAATAGTGTGTTTGTTAATTGGTGGCATTGGCATATGAAATTTATGATTGGAAGTGTATAGAAATTATGGCTGGTAGTGAACTCATTGAATTTGAGTATACAATCCCCTTTCAGGTTTTTTCCAGATGATGTTTACTTAAGATCTCAAAAATGTGTTCTTTTGATTTGTTTGTTTAAAATTATTAAATGAGAAATACATTAATTTGAAATACAAAGGATGTATATGAAGTTCCAAACTTGAAAGGATTGCTCAAAGGTGGCCCCTTCATTGGTTTTTTGTTTGTTCTTAGTAGATTGATTTTCATACTTCAAGAAATCTATATGCGTGTTCACTTCAATTGCAAAAGACTTGCATTGTACCAAAATTATATTAGATTATTCATCGTTCAGTTAGAATTTTTTCTAGGATATATATATTTTTATTATAATTCAAATTGGGGTTGTTGCAAGCTATGGGATATACCAATTCTTTTAAGTGAATTTGAAAAGATTTTCTTCCTAGCATGCAATGAAAGAGATTTATCTTTAAGCATATAGGAAGAGGCCTTGCCATTGGTTCGATTTATCCTTCTAATTTGAACTTTGTGAGTGTGTTTTATATGATTTAATAGAGTCTGCAACAATCGATAATATTGAATATAAATAGATAGGTTTTTACCTATTAACACACATACAAAGAGACTTGAGAAACAAGTATTTTATGAAAATGTGCACCTTGCAGAATTCTAGCTTTGATTTTTCTTGTTTGAAAATGATATTTGTGTCTTAATTTGATGTTCTATACCTGAGTTATCACATGTTGGTGATGATGTATATCAATCCATCTATTAAGTACATTGTTTTTATTTTTCATTTTTATACATTCGCTCTTTTATCAACATGTCTTTGTGCCTTATTGGTTGGATTTATCCTTCCAATTTGAACTTTGTGAGTGTGTTTTTATATGATTTACTAGAGTCTACAATGATTGATAATATTGAATATAAATAGATGGGTTTTTACCTATTAACACACATGCAAAGAGACTTGAGAGACAACTATTTTATGCAAATGTGCACCTCACAAAATTCTAGCTTTGATTTTTCTTGTTTGAAATTGATATCTATGGCTTAATTTGATGTTCTATACTTGATTTTCCACATGTTGGTGATGATGTATATCAAGCCATCTATTAAATACATTGGCTCTTTTATCAACATGTCTTTGTGCCTTATGGGGCAATTGATAGTATTTGATCCAGATTCATATAATTGTTCATAGTCATATAATGTTAGCAGTCACAACAAGAAGTTATACAAAAAACTTGATTTTATATACAACGAATGCAAAAGAGACCGCTTAAAACGACACACAGTTGAATTGCAAGAAGAATGTTGTGGAAAACAAGGAAAGATATAAAATTGAAGAGGATATATTTTGCAAATGCAGTAGTGAATTCTCCAAGTAGGCTCCTTGGCCTTCAGAAAATAAAATGGCCCATTAGGCTCTTGGGAAACCCCAACCTTCAATTGAAAAATTACCAAACCCTTGCAAAGTACCCAATACTACACTTTTATGGTTACTAAGATGTTGAATTTATACCTTCTTTTGTGCAACAAAAATCTAAAAAAAGAAGTAGAAGGTGTTCCATCATGTATTGATGTCCTCAAAGTTGTCATTAAAATCTTCCTCAAATGAAGAACTCTTCAATTTGTTTACCCTTTCAAAATTGGATCTAGAATACATGGCCCAATATGGAAAATCCCTATGAGGTGTTGAAAAGGAATATTGAGAACATGTTTTTGTGGATGGGGCTCCCTTGCTCACTTAATTGTCTTTGTCAGTTCAAATGTGCAAGGTCGCTAGAATAGAAATTTTATCCATCTACGAAGGGAGTTGCATCTTATTTCATCTGGAGCTTCATGCATGCATGCACAGAGAGAGAGAGACAGAGAAAGAGAGACAGAGAAAGAGAGCTTGTTTTCTTTGACCTTTCCACTACATTGTCTTAGGTTCCATTCAACGAGGACATCAATCAATATCTCCCTCCATCTAAAAACTTGTAAAATACAATAGATTAGTTATGTTGAGGCTCTTAGGTGCCTAGATAGAATATTAAAAATACACTATTTTTTGGGGCTTCTATTTTATAAAATCCTTCAATAGTCAACATTAAGTTGTATATGGCTAAGAATTCACAAATAAAATGTTTCTTGGGTCATTCATTTCTTCACTCTTGCATAAATTAGTATTTCTTATGTGGCAATATATGGTGTTCTTAATGGTAAATAGTCAAAGTACATTAATAAAAATAGAACAATCAATAATCATCTAAAATCTCTCAAATTTTTCTTCTTTTAATCTTTGAATGTATATATATATATATATATATATATATATATAGAGAGAGAGAGAGAGAGAGAGAGAGAGAGAGAGAGAGAGAGAGAGAGAGAGAGAGAGAGAGAAGAAAAATTTGAGAGATTTTAGATGATTATTGATTGTTTTATTTTTATCAATGTACTTTGACATATATATATATATATATATATACATAATTTAAAAATAAAATACTTTCATATTTATTAATTTAATATAAGAACCACATAAATTCAAAATATATCATTATCACCTACCAGATATAATTAAAATAATGATATATAGATTTTATATTTCATCATCATTTGGCGGAAATATTCCAACGAAATTGATTCCACGAAAAATGATGGTGTGCTCAAGAATACAGTTACAATGCAATCCCTTGGTTGCAATGCCACATTTATAGCAAAATGTTGTACGACACCTGGAAGCACACAAAAATAATCAATATTAAAATATAATTAAAAATCTATAAGACTAAAGAGAAAAAAAAATAAAAATTAAATAAATAAATCTTTGATATTATAATTCATAAAAAATGTTGTAAAAAAGCTTCATAGAATGTGATATGATCGTTAGGGAGGGATCTAAACCAGTCAAGAACTTCTTCGGATGATGAGGAGGAAAATAATCTAATGGCCACATCTTCATGCTCAATACCTGCATTGTCCATGTCTGGACCCATGATGTAAATATGGTCCTCAATAATTATCACATTGTTTCCTGGGAACTTTGGAAACCACCTCTTAGACTCTTTTGGAATTATGTTAGGGTATCCTTAGATATTGGACATCTTAAGGGGTTTGTAGAGGTCCCTTTCCCAAGGGTGAGTCATTGGATCAAGAGGAAGGGTACCTTGGAAGAGGGTTTTGACAATGGGAGACTTGAGAGGATGCCTTCTTTGGTAAACCTTAGAAGGCTTCGACGTCCCAAGGGGAAAAGGCTTGGAAGAGGAAGGGTTTTGAGGAGGTGGAGTCGCCAAATGATATTCAAAAGGATATCATCAAGAAATGTGGAAATGGAACACCCCTTGGGTGGATTTGCTAGGAAAGGTAAGGGATAAAGGATTTCAGATAGATTTCCAAAGTGTCGTAAGGGTTCGAAAGAGGATTCAAAACCCTCCCCAACAACGACCCCAAAATGTTATCGCACAATTTGTAGGTTGGGAAAATATTGACCCAACCAACAATTGGTGACAACTAGGAGGTCACCTATGCACTTTCACCTTAGGCAGGTGTCCCCATCACTTTAAAGGTGAGGTAGTGACCTTAAGTTGGGAATGTCGATGACCCTAGGGGGAATGAGATAGAAAAGGGTGAACATGAAGAGGATGTCCCTAGAGGTCAATTATATATGGTATGAAGGTCTTGGGAAAGAGTGTTGGGAAGGTTCAAGGTTTTCCAAATGTATTGAGTGACATGTCGATAGTGAAGTGTATGCCCGACACACAAGAAAAAAAAGCATATGATGCAATATAACCAATTGAACAAGAAAGTTAATATTTCTTTCCCTAATAGAATATGTTAGCAGAAGTATATATCAATTATTAAATGGTAAAATAAGCTACTAAAAAAGTGCTAGAAATCAAGTGAAAGAAGCAAGCGATAGACTAGTGAAACGCTGGTAAAACTCAAGATTAAAGACCAAGATACTAGCATAAAAAGATAAGGTTGTTGTAAACACTTTATATATCATCTTTATTTCTGTAACAATAAATTTATTACAGCAATAAAATAAACCACTAAAACTCTTCTAAACTTTGCCAAAAAGTGCACTAGACCAAGTAGTGTAAGTGTGCAAACTTTGGGCAATTTCCAACAGTTGATTAGAGAGTTATTCAAATAATTAGCTTAGGGTTTATGCAGCCCTAATGGCTGAATATGCAATTTTTTAACAGAAACATGAACTACCCATTATAAGGGGATGCTCTAGTGGATGAGAGGTGCTCAAGCACAAGGAACACAACCGAACTTGCAAAAAGTTAATACGACAAGAAATTGTGTTTCCCAATGTGATATTTTGTTTCTCCAATGCAATAATACTTCATATTAGTTCCTTAAAAATTGGGTGATGGAGTATTTAAATCACAATATAGATCAACAGAAACCCTAGGGCTTTAAACCCTATTACTCCATAGGATAGGCCAACCAAACTTAGGGTAAATATAGGAGGGTAGACACACTCGTATTCCTCCTAGCAACCCTTGCAAAAAAGAAATACTTAAAACCTTTAAAAAAGATATGAAGAAATGATGGAGGGTGTATCTAGAATAATCATCCCTAGGGCTTCCACCAACAATAATCAAAGTAAGCAAGAAAATAATGGTATATGCATATTTTTCCTTACCTAATCAAGAAAATGAGACAACAAACCGTAGTTACCATGAAACATTCATCCAAGATTGAAAGAGAGAAATCCTTTAGGGGGTTCACATCACTCCTCCTCATCCATTCACCATAATACATCCCACAATAGACAAACACAAAAATTACCAAGGGTAGAGAAAATTCCAGCCATTTATTTCTCACAATGGGAGAGTTATGTTATGAAATGAGATATTATATTCTCTATTAATACAAAATGTCTCCAAAATAGTTTGTCCACATAATATTAGGGTAAACCAAAATAATGGGGGTCAACAACCCTAATATTTCCCCTTTTATAAAATAACATTAAAAAATTCACTTTAAAATTTACTTTTTCACATAAAGAAACCATAATTCAAAGTGGCGTCACCCCTTTAGGGGACATTTTGGCACTAGGATCAAGTCGTAGGTGTTGGAGGAGTGTAGTTGGGATTCCCAAACCCACATGTAAAGAATCCAAGTCACTTACTTCATGGTCTAAGCCTCATTCTCCTCAAAACATCCATTTTTCAATAAATGGTAATATCATCACCAAACCCTAGCCCCCTAAGTGACATCATGACTCTAAAAGTGATGTTTTTCCTCTCCTAGGAAAAACATTATGCATGTGGGGGCTAAGTTATGTCGTCCAGGTAATATTCTATGCCTTTGAAGTTTCATATTTCTCATCCATCATGTGGACCCTTGGCATCCATCCATGGGCTTCAAGCCCCATGAAAGGCCAAGATAGGCTTGTTCCTCTAAAACAATCCACCAACTAGGTCCTGCAAAGACAAACAAGCACACCCTCCAAGGATCGCAAGTCAAAATATCATGATAAGTAAATCAATTCAATAAATGAGCCACCTAAGCATGTGCATCAAATATTACCCTGTCAAACAATTAAGTGCTCAAAGACATTATGTGACTTGTCAAGCTTGGATATGGGAGGGTGGACAAGGTGTCCTAAAGGGTAGATCTTTCCCTAGGTCAGGCAATGTTTCCAAGACATCCCTCTCTAATCCATTTAAATTTGATGAAGTGGTTAAGGGTTAAGACTAAATGGGCATGGGGTTCCTGACATACAATAGGTTGTAGTGTCTCATTCATGGGTGCCTCTGTAGAGGGTGTGTGGCACCTTCATTTGCAATGCAATTTTTTTGAAGTCCATCATTTTTTTCCATTATTTTTTTCTTTCATGATTTAAGGACAATTTGAAGGCCACTTTATTAGCATGGTGTCCATCTAAATGATACTTTCACTCACAAATATCCAATGGAAATGAGAAGGTTGGCTCATGATGAGACCTTTTTTCTCTCAGCCATGCAACTAAGACCCATTACCTTGGCTTGATGACCAAATGATGGTAATGTCATACCACTATATATCCATGACCATGATAGGCCAACTCGTGATGAGACCTCCTATCCTTCAACTAACCCTTTAAGAATTCAAAATCATTATTCTTGTGGGTCCCCCTTTTCTTACAGATATGATTTTCATTGCTTTCTTAGGGGATCCTTGGTTGAAGAAAATAGAATGTTTATATATAGGATTTTATGTTTTACCGAACAACAATCCCTCTGGGATTTCAACCCCTTATTCCCATATAATGAGGGACAACCCCTTCTTGGGTAAATACATCCTAAAATACCAAGAGATAAGAAAACGAGGGGTTTAAGTGATGAAAAGTGGTAAGTATGGTTGAGAATAGTATGATGGCTCTTCAAGGTAGTTCCTAGTAGAAAATTCATTCTCAAGGAAGACCACTTACTAGGGTACAATGTCAGCCACCAAGGTGAAGCAGGGAAAAAGGAATAATGTCCAAGCATATGTCATGAAATATAAAGAAGTCTAAGATACAACATAGTCAAATGCCTCAAATATTGAAATGGCACTTACCATAATACATGACTTGTACCTCATGGAGAAAGGCCCATTTCCTCTCGGAAGCTAGCTGGTCTGGTGGATTCCATATGAAAATATATGACCTCTGTGGTGGAGAGAAGGGTCTCCATTTGTGAAAGAGGATATTTCTAGTAATGTAATCTCTCGACACTCCATATATGTAACATGAGGGCCTCAGGACATAATTTCCTTAGTTATCCCACAAAATGGGCATAACATGTGTAACATCCCCACCGACCACCCATAGGCTGAGGTACGCCACTCCAGAGCAACCACTCATGCTCTGACACCAGTCGATAACATTCCCATCCTTAACAGGCTGGACCATGCTACTCTAGGGAATGCTTTCATTCCCATACTATGGAACATACAATAACATACCCAGTAGTCAATGGAGCAATGCCACATAAATTTACTCTTTAAACTGCATGCAACTAAAACATATACATACAACATGCTCGCGGAAGCTTTACATATCAACATAAACAAACAATTACTTTCTGTAACATACGACTTTTATACTGAAATAACAGTAACTACAGATATGCAACATTTACAGGGAACTACCCATAAACATACAGGAAATTATAATCACATATATTATAAACCGTAACATAGGGATGTAAATAACAAAGCAATATATCATTTTTATCATAAAACTAGTACTTATCCTGGAAATATTGTCACCAACTGCATACAGACCATCCACAAACCTCCCAGCCATAAACTACACTATTCATCACTCTCAACAGTGAGTCACCCCCAAGCTAGGATTGAACTCCACCCAGGGTAAAGGGTTCCTATCTAGGCTAAGGCTCATGGACAACAGGAAAGACTCTATCTCAGGTGCTCACTCAAATAATAGCCTACAGCCTCTCATTCCCCACATGCCTGTCCCACCCAAGGAAGTGTGCCCCTTCTCTGCTCAACAGTCCCTCGGTTGTCTCACTTCCCTTCCAGGGCTTTAGCAATAGGCCGGAACGAAAGTATTAGAGCATTGTAGCTGCAGTCTAGCACCTTCAGGAATCAATCCCCAACAATTCTCTCGCTTGGATAATTTCTCACAGGCCTGACAACCGTCTTCTTCAATCCCGCTCCAAGCTAACCAGGTACACCAACTGAAAAGGGCTATGGGAATAGGCTCCGTAATGGTGAAATGGCTGTCTCAAGGATAACGAAATGCATGAGTGAAATGGTCATGGAATCATTAACTGGATAACTGAGTGTGGAGGAGAATCACTATGAACTCTTTGTGGAAGTCCTCGTTTGAATAATGGTGTTTCGGGCTGCTGGTAAGGTATCCGTGAGAAGTCACCAAATGAGCTAAGTTCCCCCATGATATGAATGCATGTCCCGAAATTGACACTTGTCATATCGGAAGTTACTTTGGTCCACTTGTACCCAACTTTAGAACTTAGGATAAAATAATTATCCATACTTTATGTTTTAGGAAATATTAATATAATATTCCCTTGACTTTTGGCCCTCCTCTCCCTAACTGGTGAAGCTCAATCCCCCATCTCTTTTATCATGGTTGGTCTACACACAACGATGTATTTTATATTAATCATGAGTCATGTACAAAGTAGGTGCATTGGCCTTTGACATCTAGGCGTTCCGGCCTAATACCAAAACATAAGCATCCCAGCTTATAATAACCATCTCACCATCCTATAACACATATCATATACACGAGGCTTGTTGTCCTCTATACTTCACGCACCTTAGTTACTGCACACGGTATCCTGGAATGTACATATTACATCATTTTACTGCGTAGTTCATGCATGCACTATGCCACATGACGTGCATTACCAAATGAGGTCAAAAAAACTCACCAGCTTAAGTACATTTATATTATATTTAAAATTGGGTTTGGCCAAGGGATATTACAATCCCCTCCCCTTATTTATGCATTGTCCTTAGTGCATCATATGCCCATATATAACATAATTTTCAAAAATCTTCAAAAAGATGCGAGTATTCTGCCCACATTGCATCTTCGTCCTCCCAAGTAGAATCCTCGGGACTGTACCAGGTCCATTGAACCTTTACAATCCCTATGGTTCGGTTCTAGAGCTGTTCGACTTTTTGGTCCAGAATCCACACTAGATGCACTTGAAAATCACCTTCTTGTTCCACCTGAATCACATTCCAATCAATAACATGATTAGCATCAGGTATATATTTCTTTAGCAATGATACATGGAAGACATTATGAATAGACATAGATGCAAGTAATGAAATCATATAAGCAACTGGACCAATCCTCTCTAGGATTTTAAAAGGCCCACAAAATCTAGCTGACAACTTGGCTCAGCTTCCCAACTTCAAGGAACTCTTGTTAGCTTTCACTTTCAGGAAACCATGATCACCTACTTTTAATTCTCAGTGGTTTCTATTCTTATTGGCATAACTTTTATGTCTGTCTTGGGAAGCTTTTAAATTCTTCTTAATTTTTGTCATCTGGTCCTCCATTTCTCTGAGCAACTCTGGCCCAACTACTATCCTATCAGATGTGTTATCCCAACTTACTGGAGTATTTCACTTTCTGTCATAAAGTGCTTCAAATGGGCTCATCTTCAATGATGCATGATACCCATTGTTGTACGCAAATTATACCAAGTGTAGGTAGTCTTCCCATTTCGATGGTTTGTCCATCACATAAATTCTCAGTATATCTTCTATCACCCTGTTCACCCTTTCTGTCTGTCTATAAGACTCGGGATGATAAGTTGTACTAAAGTTCAGATTCATTCTGAATCCTTTGAACAATCCTTTCCAAAAATTCGAGGTGAATTTAGGGTCTCTGTCGGATACAATTGTTTTAGGAATCCCATGCAATCGTGCCACTTCCTTCTTGAAAATATCAACAACCTCTGCTACCTTGTGTGTATTTTTCAGTGGAATAAAATGGGCAGCTTTTGTGAGCTTTTCCACCACCACCATGATCGAATCATGCAACTTGCATGTTCTAAGAAATCCCATAATAAAATCCATTTTCACCATTTCCCACTTCCACTCAGGAATGGTTAAAGGTTGCAGCAACCCCCTTGGGTGCCTATTATCAGCTTTCACTTTCTGGCATTCCATACATCTAGCGATGTACTCGGCGATCTCTTTCTTCATACATGGCCAAAAGTAATGGCTCTTGATCGCTACCACAGTTTTCTGATATCCAGGGTATCTTGCATAAGGAACATTATGAATTTCATGCGAAATCATGCGTTTCAAATCCTGTACATTTGGAACAAAAATATTGTTCTGGCACAACAATATTCCATCTATTCCCAACTTATAATTATCCACCTTCTGAAGCATTTTACCCTATTGTAGCATTGCTACCAATTCTTTGTATTGTAGATCAGCATTTGCAGCCTCCAGAATTTTTCTTTTAATATCAGTTTGGTACATGCTAATGGTTGTAGCATGTAATTCACACACCTTCATGTTGAGTGCATCAGCCACTTTATTCTCTTTCCCCTTGATATGCTTTATATCAAATTCATATTCACTTCAGAATTTTAACCATCTGCTTTGTCTAGCATTTAGATCTGGCTGATCAAATAAATATTTTAGACCATTGTGGTATGTTCTTAGCTCAAACCTCTTTCCCATGAGGTAGTGTCTTCATTTCCTCAAGGCATGCACTATGGATACCAACTCCAAATCGTGAGTGGTTGATCCGAATTATTTTCGGCACGAAATGAGAGCAGAGATATAATAAAGAAATGCACAGAGATATCGCGTATATCCAATAATGTAACATAAATATATCAGAGATGAAACCATAAACATAGAGATACAGTAATAAACAATTTCTATTAATGAAATAAATGTATAGAGACTGTAAAAATATAGAGTGAAAGACTCGCTAGAATGGTGGCAGCTTATCTCTGAGAAGAGATGTGATGGCTACTCGCATTCGCAAGAAGATGATTACAATGAGGCTCGGAAGGCCTTTTAATAGATAGGAATTCCAAAATTCCTAGACATCCAAAAACCTAACCCTAGGAGATGAAGCACCAAAAGTCATGTGGGCCCCGTTTGGGTAAGTTAGTACATCAACTTCCCGGGGTCGTAACTTTTGCATACGATCTCCGTTTTAGGCGTGTGATAGCT
>ML776646.1:2737886-2761813 GCA_009831015.1 Picea engelmannii
GTAGGATTGTCTGGAGGCTTATTTGGTGTAGAAGTTCCCTTTTTTGGTGGCATGTTGGCCAAGTATCACTTTAAACCTTGATTTTGAGGTGGTTCTTCTAGACAATATTCATTTTATTGTATCTCCAAAATTTCGGCCCTTCTGAGTATGAAATTTCATTTTTTATAGGTCTCTGATATTTATTCTCTTCAATGCTACAGGTCTGAAAAAAAATTGGATGTGCCAAGTGGAATTTACGGTAACTTCCCCACAACTTGCTGATTTTTGGCCTTTCCAGGAGATCTCACTTGTATAGAGTGCCCCGCACAAAATAATTGATATAAAATTCTGAAATTCGTACCAGAACTACTACGTTTTGTCCAGTATCAAATGCAACCAGTCTCACTCAATTTGGATACTCTAGGAATAATTTATGATTTTTTTACCAAGAACACCTGCTTGAGACTAGTCAATAAGACTAGTCAGATACCCTATCTTCCACAAGGTGTATCTAAAAATTTACGATGACCCAAAAGATGAAATTTATACCACGGATACCTTACTAAGTTCTGAGAATATCCTCCAGATTTCAGGTTCTGAAACATTACATAAAAATATTTATAGCGAAAATTATGCAATGACTCAATTCATGATGATTCTAGAACCCTTTTTTACAAAGGCTATATCTCCGAAAGTATAAGGCCTCATGAGCTGAATTTTTAACCCAGTGTACCTTGATCTGTCTAATAAATATCCTCTAATTTGTTCCTTATGAATCATTGTATAAAACAATTTATAGCAAAAATTCCATGGTGTCTCATATGTAGCAGTGAAACCCCAAGACCTTGAGCTCTGATACCATATGTTAAGAACCAAATATCAATATAGCATAGAAAAACCTCAGAATAAGTACTCAATGCCTTGAAGAAGAGATAATTTCAGATAATAATCCTCTTCGAGGGGGCAACCTCCTTTTACCCCACATAAATGTTCAAGTACAAGATGATTCCAAATGAAAATGTCTCCTTGGCATATAAAGGAGACTAGGAGGTATAATTACAACTAATGGAATAAAGATGACATAAATAAAATAACATTACTAATGTAATATTCCCCAATTAAGGGGTAATGAGCCAATATTAGGGCTTAACACTTTCCCATCGAGTCTTGAGAAAATGTGGTCTCGTACTCCCTCCAACAGAATCCTCCTTGCCTTTGCCACTTTCTCTTGCCATGCATCAAGATTTGCAATGTTTGCAGCATCTGGCTTAGGAACATCTTTGTCAATGAATTCTTTCAAGCCATTGTCTTCATGTATTGCCTCCATCTTGTCCTTCCAACCAATGTAGTTCGAGTTTCCCTCAAGTGCATATGCTAACCCCAAGCCATTGAAATCCATTCTGATCTTGAATCATTTGTAGCACCCAAAAAGTCTTTCTACAAATTCAAATTCTATCCAATCACAAACTCATCTTCTGCAATCTTATGCACTCTGATACCATGTAGAAATTTCAATACAAATTACGTATTGCATGGATTCTCCTGATCTAACAATTATCACCACTGTTAAATACAGAATCGCTTCTACAAATATTCTTGTGGAATTTAAAACACGATTTCCAATTGCAATATCAAGAAGAAAGATCAATCGCACATAACACAGATGTTTTTCTGAGAAAGCATAAAGATAAAAACCCCACTATAATATATTATGTATATCATGGATCATGAAAAAATCTCATACAAAACTCTATTCCAAGAGCTATCAATACAATACAATCGTCTCACACTGTCATTCAAAAATCAACAAATACATGTGCCAATTCTCTGCCTCCAGACAACCTGCCTCCTCTACGTAATCCTTGCTAATGGAAAAGTTACAAATGAATTTGAATTCCTCTCGCCTAGGTTGTGCATTGCTCATGGGAACATCCACTGTGTGTGTGATTGCATGAGTGCACATGACTCAAATCACAACTGATAGCCAAACTGTCCCTTTCACCTATTATCTCAACTGGGTCTCCACTGGATCTGACATGCATGTAGTTAACATTGGTAAATCTTTAGTTGCATGTGAGATCACTGATTATGAATTAATTAATAATTAATGCACTAAACTCTCACTAGTTTAAGTTCAGTTACAACTAGTACAACTGATCTTAACTCACTTAACTGAATTAAACTACTTCACAACTCACATAACTACACTTATAACTCTGTTACAACTTCAAGTCACTTAGTTACAACTAATTCGACTTCCATGTCCCACCAATCAACCTTTGAACCCAAATTTCCTATTACTAACTGATTTTCCATTTCAGTTAACTATTTCAAGTAATTATGAGATAATAGATTAATATTTATTGTCCAATTTATTTAAGGGAAAAATAAATTAGACACACATTTCTTGTTGACTTTTCAACATGTACATCTAGTCTTCCATGTTTCTTTCTTAAATAATGTTATCAAAAACAATATCCTATTCCAAAACATTTTACCAAAGATCAATGAAGAATGGAAAATCGTACTAGAGAAAAAAAAAATCACCTAAATAAGAATTAAGTAGCTTAGAAATCAAGCAATTAAAGAGTACCTCATCAAATAGAAGAACCTACTAGTGGAAGAGGCAACATGGGAAGACGATTTCTTCATGTAGAAGCATCCATGTTTAGTCAAGTGTTGAGGACAACACTTGTTTGAAGGGAAGGGGTATGTTAAGCACTAGATAAAGCCCCATGTTATGTATAAAACCCCTTATTAAGCCCTATATATTGAATTATTACATTTCTAGTGTTATATGTGTAGGTCGGCTAGAACTCTTCATTGCACCCTTTCATCATAATTGTACCCCTTTGTATCATATATATATATATATATATAGTATCTCATATTAAAATTAGTATCTCATATTGTACTTTGAATTGGATATATTGTAAAATTAGATTTCCCCCTTGAAGTGGACTGTAATTCTTTGTCTTTTTATCATTTTTAAGGCATTGGATCATAACAGTCCATGGCCCCAGCCAACATGGCCACTTGAGGAAATATATTAATTCGATAGAAAAATATTTTGCAAGAGATTTTCTCACAATAAATCATTAGCAAATGACCCTCCATGCTCTTTAAATAGATATCATGTACCAATTGAGTGTCAAGACATAGATCAATGTAGCTATTAAGATCGAGGAGAATATGAGCCGCCGGATCACTCTATTTCTAGAACATATTGTCATCATTAGATTACATAACTACAAATGCATATTATTGCATAGTAAGGAAACGTACTAAGAAACATACTTTTACCTAAAGACACATTAGACCAAGTTGATCTTAACTAACTCTTAAGTGTCTAAATATATTAACATTATGAACATTAAACAAAATTATGATGAAGAACCATTATGCTCTTCCTTGTATTCATGATTTATTGGATCATTAAAAGGTGCAACTTTTTTCACTAAGTCATGCTTACGAAGTGGTTATCATCAAGTAAGGATTAATGAATATGATATTTGGAAAGTAAATTTTAAAACAAAACTAGGTTTACTTAATGATTGGTTATGCCCTTTGGGATATGTAGTGATCCTTCTACTTTTATGTGAGTTATGAATGATGTATTTAGGCAATTCATAATCAAATTTGTAACAGTCTACTTATATGGTATATTTATTTTTAGCAAAATTTGGGAAAACCATGTAAAACATGTTAGGAAAATCCTAAATGTTTTGAAAAAGGATAAATTGTTCCTAAAGATGTCAACATGTGAATTTGGGAAAACATATTTAGTTTATTTGGGCTATATAGTAGGGGGTGATGAATTGGAAATTAATCCCTTTATTGTTGAAACCATTATCAAGTGGCCTAAGCCTGATGATATAATAGAAGTTAGGAGATTCTTGGTGGTAGTTTAGTATTGGAGGAATTTCATTCCTAATTTTTTTATTGCGTCTCCTTTACATGCTTTGACAAGTACTAAGTTGGTATTTTAGGGGGAGGTAAACATAAAAAATCATTTGAGACCTTGAAAGTGAAGATCAATACAACCCCAGTTTTAACATTTCCATATTTACAACAATTGTTTGATATTGAAAGCGATGCAATTGATTACACCATGGGAGCAATGTCAATATAAAGGAGGAAACCATTTTGTTACCATCCTGGTACTTTCACTAGTGTAGTAAGAAATAATCCTACTTATGACAAAGAATAGTGTTCTTTGGTTTAGAGTGTGAAGAAGTGAACACAATATTTGACAGGAAAAGAGACAATTATCCATATAGATCATCAACCTTTGTAGTATCTCCAATCACAAACCAATCTATAACAATTATGTCATTTTCAATGGATGGGATTTTTGCAATAATTCCATTTTTTCATTAGGTATAAGAAAGGTATACAAAACAAAGTTGTGGATATGTTATCTAGACCCTTTGCTAATGTATCCATTGTTTTACATCATAGTTCATTAGCTCATGAAAGTTAGAATGAACAATGTGCTAGAGATGAATATTTTAAGTATGTTTTTGAAACACTAATCCATGGTACTAAAGTGGAAGAATTAGGTTATCATGTACATGATAAATTGTTATATCATCTTGGTAAATTGTGTATTCCACAAGGTGAAAGAGTGCATGCAATTAGAGAAGAACATAATTTTATCATTTCTGGTCATTTTGGTATAGGAAACACAATATCTCAATTACAGTGCTATTGTTATTGGCCTCAGATGCATGAAACCATTTCCAAATATGAAAAAGGATGTGTGATGTGTGCCACCAACAAACCAAGTAATAGAAAATTGGGTTTGTATATGCCACTTCCTATACCTTCTCATCCATGGGAAAGTGTCTATGGATTTTGTAGGGGGTTTACATAAGTCTAGGAAAGGTCATGAATATCTATATGTTGTTGTGGATATATTTAGAAAAATGTGTATTGTAGTGTCTTGTAAGAAACAAGTGACAGGAGAAGGGACGACACATTTTTTCTTCTAGCATGTTTGGATTTATTTTTGTTTTCCCACATCCATTGTATTTGATTGAGACTCCCACTTTATTGGAGTATTTTGGACAAATTTATGGGATTTAATGGACACTAAGCTTCAAATGAGCATTTATTTTCATTCACATATCAATGGAAACATAGAAGTGGTCAATAGGACAATGATACATTTACTCAGAGGATATTGTAACAAGTACCCTATGATTTGGGATAAGTAGTTGTATTATGTACAACAAGCCTATAATTGTTCCATACATTCATCTACACAAAGGTCTCCTTTTGAGACATGTTTTGGGTGTTTACCTAAGTCTCCTTCGTACTTCACTCTTGGGAAATATTCATTGGCAAAGGGATGTAATGATGTAGAAAAATCCAAGAAGTCTATCCATAAGATCCAATTGGTTCATCAATACATATAGGAACAATTGGAAAAGAGCCAAGAAAAGTATAAAGCTAGGCATGAAAATAATCACGTTGATCATCACTTCCAATTTGGTGATCAAGTTTGGTTACAAATTATCAAAGAAAACCATAAAGGTGAAGGTAAAAATATCAATATAATCAGGTATGGTCCATTTAAAATTTTGGAAAACATTGGTGACAATGATTTTTAGTTGGATTTACCTCCATATATGAAAATGTATTATGTGGTTAATGTTGAAAAATTGAAACTATATGAGCCTTCTATGATCATGGATCAAGGTGATAATGTTCAAGTTCGTTCTATTGAATATTTTTCTCCTAAATATCTTGATGAGTTGCGAGAAAATGTTATTCTTGATAGGAGGGTGAGAACATCATGAAGAGGTGATGTGGAATATCTTCATATGGTTCTAAAAGGAATGAATCCAAGTAAATCGTGATGCATGAAAATTGGGGAAGTGAGGGAGATGTACCCTCACTCATTTTATGAATGAAACCAAATGTTTGGTGGTTCAAAAGCTTCTTAATGGGGAGGAGTGATCCAGGAGGATCCCCACAACCAATCTGATGGCCTCAAATATTTGAAAAATATGTCCAAGCCACCACATGGCTTCAACATGGAGTCCAAATCCCAAGCAATGTGGGATAATTCTATAATATTATCATAGTCGGATGTTGTGTATGCAGATTTTCTTAATTATTGATGAAAATCCACTAATGGCCAAGTCCTTCATGTTAATGGAGACATGGGTTTCATTATTCATGCTTATAGGAAAACATGTGGGTTATGAGTTGATCATTCAAATGGGTAGGTCCATTTATCAATTCATAAGTTTTTTAGGGAAACACCGCCTACTACAATGAAAACACAGGATACAGAGGTTTTAGACCAATTATAATGTTGCTTCTCCTTTGTTATAACTTCCTGGCATGATAGACCATAAGAAGACCAAGGAAACTAGGTCGATCACCAACATTTCATTGGACAACACTCTTCATTATGGGATAAGTGGAATCAAACCTCACGGGGGCTTCATCTTGTTGACCAATATCTTATCACGTTCATTCATAAAGGGGGTTTTTAATTATGAAAAATATATTCAATATATTGTAGGTAATGGGGGAAGGTTGTCAGGTACATGGGGYAGTATATAGGCATTGGAGGCATAAAAAGGGGTATCTATTAAAAACATGGGTTTCTTTTATTTGAAATATGTATTGGGAAGGGGGTCCAACAAAAGTATTTTGGGAGGAATTTATTAATATCTAGTGAAATTAGRAGTATTATTTAATATCCCATGAAAAAAGGTGCTATGTCATGGGTTCACATATTTAATACCCTGTGTCAAGACTTARCATTGCTTGGGCAAGGCAATGTCTTCCCTTATCATCATCATTGATTATTCTTGCAAAATGTGGGAGAGGGAACTCCATAATACTTTGTGAATTTATACAAGGTGACTGGGATATGTTGGGTATATAATCAAAACCCAATTAAATCCCCCTACCCACTACTAGTATATGTAAGAAAGGGATCCCATCAATATCATCATTTTTTTATGTATTAATGAGAGTTCCTGTGAGAAGGACCATGTGCCAAAGGAACTATTTTATATTCTACATAATAATTCCAAAATAACAATAAAAAAATGGTTTATTTACAAAAGGTAGATCAGTAGTAGAGATTCCCTTCATTGGGAGAATAAGGAAATTCTAAGTTCATTGATTTTAGGAAGAAGTCGTTGGTATTTTCCTAGAGGACATCATGACGATGTTTTTCATGTTGAAAGCCACTACTGGTGTAAGTAGGTGAAATGATGTAATTTTCATCCTTCTAAATGAATTGGTTCATCAATTGAAGAGGATCCCAAGATATATCCCATATAGGTGAACTCTGTTATCAATTTGCTGAGTATTTCCCATATTATTTCAATTTTGATTTTTTAATTTTTAGCCTTTAAATACATATTAAATGTGTAATGAAAATTGTGAACAAATTGAGAAGCTTTCTATAATAATTTCAATTAGTGTAAATAATAATTTAGCACTATTTTTAAATCAATTGAACATTCAAACGTAGTCACATTTATGTTTGATACAATGAAGTGTCTTAAAAAGGGGGAATAAAACCTGCATTAGCTAAGTATATTTCTTCCCCCATCCTATATATGATTTTAACAAGATGTGGTTTGATTGATATCCCAAAAAATAAGAAGGATTCGGTGTATCTTTTAGAAATATATTTTATTCATCATACTTATCTCCATATAGGGACCACACACCTCTTAATCTTTCCTCATAAATTTGTATAGTACTTCCTATTTTAATCATTGTTTGAAAATGGTAGCATGATCTATGCCATGTGAATTCAAAGTCCCTTATATCAATAGAATATTTTGCATGTACTTGCCAAATGTACTTGTTAGTAACATCTATTGTCAATGTAAAATAATAATAATTTTTTAAGAAGGATTTAAACACTTATGAAAAGGCCTAAAAAATTAATCTTTGTCATAAAGCTACTAATCCATTTTTTCCCAATATTCTGACATGGTTCAATTCTAACATATGATGAGAAGAAGACTACTTCCATTTCAAACATCAACATCATATTCACACTGGTATAACCCCCATTTTCATTAATTCCACATATATGGTATTAACATATCTTTACTTCAACACTTCATTTATAATCATATCAAAACAAATTTTTTAAAAACATTAAAAAAATCAAATTGGTATGTATTGTAAATTTTTTCAAAGGAATTTTTGTAAAGAGTTAAATTGAAATTAAAAATATCATTACAATTTTTGAGTTAAATAAAATAAAATACATGTATGTTAATTTCTACATACAATATGATACAATTTTTTAAATTTGTACGAAATGAGAAATTTCTATACATACACATCAAACCACCATTCAAATCACTCAATTTTAATAGTTATAAACATTAGGAGGAACTTTCAACTTTCATGATGATGATGATGATTAACGTCCACTGAGACCGAATTGGTATATCATACCTTAATAGGGTAAGGGATTACTCACAATTATTTAGAATTTTGTTTCTATGCTCAAAAAGAATTAAGAGAAGCTTTCCAAGACCACCATAGTTTTGTTGAGTAAAAAGGTTAGAAATGTTGGTAGTGTGACAAATATTTTGAAATTGAGATCTAATCTGGGTATAGGTTGGATAATCTAAGAGAAATTTATTTTCATCTTCAACCTTCTTAGTGTCACAAATGTGACACACTCTTTCATCCCATGACATTTTAGGAATTGACCAATGCCTAGTTTCATTATGGAGCTCGAGAGAATTTGTTCTTATCTTAGCAATGCTTTTTTTTTTCTTTATACTTGTCAAAACAAAGAGATAATTTTGATCTTCTAGATTAGGGTTGATTACATCCTTATAATACCTTAATTTTCGTTTTTCCTCTAACTCTTTATCACACCACATTTTCTCCTTAAATTTTCATTTAATGATATTTTTAATACTATCCTTATTGTGCAAAATGGTGTCTTCCATGATTCCCTAATATCTTATCCAATACTAGCCATCTTTATTCCATCCTCGCTTGAGTCGAAGGTGATTACTACAGGATTCTAAATAAATTTTAGGAATCCTCTTGTATTCCATGTTGTTAACTTGTTATTATACATTAGGTATCTAAGAGGAGGATGGAGTAGGGTGTATTTCCTTTAATTTTGAGATTATAGGTTATAAAATTCTTTTGGATTTTCTCTATCTTTCTCCAAGATTCATGAGAGATACCGCATCCCCAAACTTCACGTCCATATAGAATAACAAGAGAATCAAGAGTCTCAAAGAGGAGTTTATTCTTATCCCATATCCAAGGATCGACTGATTTAGAATTGTTTTCAAGCCCATAATAAGCTTTACATCCCCCAATAATCTTTTTCTCAATGTTATAATTTCAGTCGAGCTTGTGATGAATATTGATTCCAAGATATTTGTATGAAGTCACATCCTCCAAGTTTTTTTTATCGTAAACAAAGGTATCATAAATGATATTATTGGATTTAATGATCATGACCTTAGTATTGTCAGTATTAACAATCATACCCATATTGGAGCAAAAATTCCTAAGGATTCTTAGTTGGTTTTCACTATCATAGGGACTCCTCACCATAATAATGATATCATCAACATAAATAAGAAGATTGATTGCTATACCAATGAGAGTAGGCCTAACACAACCTAATTCTTCCAAGAAAACTTCTAACTTGTCAATGTATATGCCAAAAAGGGTAGGGGACAAGAGACACCCTTGCTTGACTCCAATATTGCAGTTAATCTCTTTCAACTAGCCCTAATTGTTCTTAAACTTAGAAAAAATGATCTCATACAACCTTATTGCAACAACCCTCAACTCGAAAGTCACTTTTATCTCTTCCAACCTATTCCAAAGGTCGTTCCTAGAAACCGTGTCAAAAGATTTTATAAAGTCAAGAAAACAACAAAAAAAATTGGTTTTAGTATTTTGAAACTCCTCTGCAATGATCCTAATGGTAAGAATATAGTCCACAGTTGAATGATATATACTAAACCTCGCTTGGCCTTTAGCTCTTTTACCATTAATTTCTAGCCAATGTATAATCTTCTTATACAAAATAATTCCATAAAGCTTGGCTAAAATCAAGCTATTCATAATGGTATTATAATTAGAGGGAGTGTTTCTATCCCCATTTAAAAAAATAGGAACAATGAGGTTTTGCGTTCAGGGTTTAGGGAAGCCCTGCTTGACTACTAAATGAAATGGAAATTTAATAACTCAATATCTCATTAAAAATAAACAAAATATGTTTCTAGTAATGACACAACAAACTACCAATTTATCGAAAATGAAATGAACTTAAATTGACCAAGACTACAAAATATACAAAAACACATCACATATATAAAATGACGAAGAATTTATATTATTAACCCTAAAATTTTGTCTATATAAGGCTAGAAAATATAGACATAATTCATCACAAGTAAAATGACCAAGACTTTATATTGTAAACTTAATAACTTTACCCATACAGGAATATCTCACACATATTGGTTAAAGTCATCTTCTGGTACTATTAAATGTTGTTGAAGATCCTTTTAAATATCTCTCACATCTAGTGCATTGGATAATTTATTTAATGTTCTCCATAGATCATCTATCAACCATTTATCCTCTGAGTTATTTGCTTCAAATGAAGTAACAAGAGTCACATTTTATTTGGATTCTCTATCACACTCTTAGGTGAATCATCCACTATAACAATGTTAGTTGCATCATATTGAGAATATGTTGTCCAAAATATATTCAATTTTGTACTCTAACAAACTTACCAACTTAACGAGAACTCTCCGGAGTTCTCATTGTTTTAGAGGTCACATTTAATGATTATTTTTACCCTTGAATAAAAAAGTGGTGCTACTGGAAGCACCCCTTTTGGGGGAGTGGTTAAAATTATGACATGTTTCCTTGACAATCGATACCATTACGTATCAAAAAATAAAAATTAACCATTGAATCAAAATGTGATGCTACCAATAGCACAACTTTTATTTTTGTAGCTAATATTAGGACTTAGTTGAAACAGTGGCCTCGACAACGAGAACCATCATCAATAAAAAAATAAAAATTGGCTCCTAAAGCGTTGCTAGAAAAATTATTTATAAATTGCTTTTTCATTTTTTTAATCTATAACATCCTGCTCTACTGATCACACTTATATTGACATATTCTTTGACCATGTTATATTGAGAATATATTGCATGCAAGTGATACTGTTATGGTACATTATGATTCATTTTGATTATGAGTTATATATGATGATGATGATGTATTGTGACTTATTGTTATTTCAGATGTATATGTATTGACATATATTATTGACGATTTCTCCTCAGTGTGTAGGACATATGACAGGTTATGGATGTTGATGGCATCAATGGAATTCCTTGGACTCTAGATTGAGTCAAGGAGTGGATTTGTATATGGTTTGAGTATTTTATTTCTATACATGTGATTTATATGATGATTACAATATGATTTATGTATATGGATTATTGAAACTATTTTTTGTCAGTGGATGTAGGCTTGATGATGCTTGCTAATCCAAATCACATAAGGAGTAAGGGGGCCATGCACAGAACCAAAAATTTAAGGGAGAGGTGTGGTAGTGTACTTGTCATAGCCTACTAGCACACCCGTCGTGACCTGAATTCTTGATTAACAATTACCAAATTCTGAGAGGATCATGATGCCATGAGGGCAGACTGAGACAGTCGCTCATGAAGAATTATGAGGGGTGCACAATAAAGTGAATTCCTTATTTCTTAGAAGCCCTTAGTCTCTCACAAGGTCGACCGAATGGAGTGTTGACTCCAAGGGTTGAACAAATTTCTAAAACCAGTCAAAGGAGAGTGACACCCTTGGAGAATGAAGGTGCGTCTTGAAGAGTATGTCGCATAATTAAAATGTGAGTCAATAAATCTAGATGGCCTACAAAATTAATAAAAATGTTTATACCTTGTTAGAATAAAATAATTAATTAGTCAGTAAATTATAAACTTAGAAGCCTAACAAGAGACTAAGCCTAAGTCTAAGTTTAAGTTTAAATAGGGACTAATTAAAAATATTAAATAAATTAAAGGATTGAAATAAAATCTAAATCTAAAAAAAATAGGACTATAAATTGAAAGGTTGGATAAAATGCACATGTGTGCATGAAATTAATTAAAGGGATTTTTAAAATAGAAAGAAATAAAACATGAGAGAATACATGTACACATAGAATAATATATTGAGTCAAATTACCACTAAGTCTAACTAAAAGAAGACTCCTAATACAACTATAACTAAGATATAGTTAGGAGACACTCATTAAATGAGAATTTGGGGAACAAAGGGAAAACTAAGAGAAAAAAATAGGACCACATTGGGGAATGTGTGGGAAAATGGACTTTTAAATAAAATAAAAAGGGTAATTATTTTTACAACTTGGGGAGAGTGTGACAAGTGTGTGGGTGAATGATATTAATTAATTTAAATAAAAAGTTAATTATTTGTGCATGAGGACATGTGTCATTGGGGATTTTTATATAAAGGAAATGGAGAAGAAGAGAAAAGGATCTCACTTTTCTTAGTACTATTATGTTGTCAAAATTTGGTTGGATTGTGTTTTACTTGTGAGGGTTGGAATTCCAAGCTTGAGAAGGAGTGGAAACTCGTCCTTGCAAGGGAAGCTTAATATCTATTGTGTTATGGGTTCTTGTGTATGGCCCCTTTGCGTCTCGGGGGGCTAAGGGGGAAGAAGAGTACCCCTGGCCTTGACTGGGAGGTATCGGTGAAGTCTGTGACGTTAGAAAGAAACAAAGGAAAGGAAGTGAAGCGCAAGATTCAAGTTAGGATGGATCATCTACATCTAGTTACAGTACTTGATTGTTTAACAATATTATTGTAAAAATTATTTTGATTGTGTATTGGTGCCTCCTCAAGTTAGGTGAATAATTACGAGGTTAAACCCAAGATTTTCTTTTGCTTCTTATTATCTTTCTTTCGAAATAACATTTCTTTGGAACTGGTTCTCATACAACTACTTCATTGTCGTTCATTGTTGGTTTGTTGTAAATATTATTGTTAGAGTGTGAACTAAATTGAAAATGAACCCAAGATACAATTTATTATCTTAATTTGATATGCTAAATTTACTCAGCACTATTGAACGATCCTTGTAATTATATTACATTCTTAAGATTTAGGAAGATGATATAAAAGACCCACTATTGATGGATAGTGATAGTTGAATCTAAATTAATTTTAAACGTTTACATATTCGTCTTGATGTGGAATTTATAATCTAATAATAAATATTGTAGCTATGGTGTATCCAGGTTAGTCTATTACGTTAGAATAAAAAAGATTATAAGGTAATATAGTTTGTTTTTTTAAAGGACATAAGAAGGAAAGGTAAAGTGTAATATTTTTTTAAAGGAAATTAAAAAAAAAATGTGGCAACAATTGGATCATGGCTATTGACAATAAAACATGCTATGATTGTAGTCTCATTTTCAATGCTAAATTGAAACTTTGCAAGAAGCAATTAAATAATCATACTAACCTTGTGCATTACAATGATAAGAACCATGATTGAATTGATGATTGTTGTAACCATCGTAACACCTTCATGTTAAGATTGGAGTTAAATTGCTTGAGTGAAAGTTTAATAATTAAACTTATTCCATACTTGAAATGTTGATCATAGTTGCTGGAAGGACATTACTTTAATGTGCATAGTTCAAGGTTCCTCATGTAAAGTTTGAGCAACATTATATTATTGTAATGGATTAATCCACGTTGACTTAGGTATGTAATATATTTTAAGTTGGTGGGTCACATGGTACTATCTCAAGGATGTTATTTTTGTGTTTTATAAGTTGCATTAAATACCTAATTAGTAACAAATTAGGGTATATTAAGTATTTGAAGTAAACTGAATATAATTGTTTACACATGTTAGACTTATTAAATTATTATATGATAATTGTATCTTGATATTATTGTGAAGTAAAGTTGATTAAAAATTTAGCGATAACAATTTGAATATTTCAATACTTATTGATGTTTTCACTGTATGTGATTCGTCTATGTTTATGAAACATCATAATGAATACTTCTTAATTTGATTTAAAAAAATAATAATCACACTACTTCATTCTATTAATCACTTACGGTTGTGACATAAAATGGGACGTTACATATGGTATCATAGCGAGTTTAACTTTGCGACATTGGACCGTTACGACTTCAACTATGTTAAATAAAATGATTAGAAATGTATCACTAATAAATTTTGAATTTATCCATGCAGGCAATCATGGTTAGAGGATGCAGTGGAAGTAGACATTGTGGTGCAGGAAGAAGAGTTGTGCCTCCTCTGATAGTATCCATGCCAGAGGGATATAACCCTTAGGGAGATGAGAAGACTATTGAGCAGGAGCATGTTGCTATGGGAAATGAAGAAGGTATGATGAGATTCTTCTAGAATATGTCAGAGGCGTTGATCAACCACTTGGATCGATATGAGGGCAGAGCATATGTTCCCAATGAGGTTTCACAACACGCTCCATCTGGTAGTAGTAGTATATAGAACGAACTCGAGAAAGTGAAGTTTCCTGAGTTATGGGGTGCCACGGACGGTTTATTCGTTGAGGCAAGGTTGGAGAAAATGGAGATGTTCTTTGCACTTTGTGATTACACCTCCAACATTAAATTTCATATGGCGGTCTTTCAACTAAAAGGGAGTCCTCTACTTTGGTGGAAAACACTCCTACCTTAGCTAAACATGGTCGTTGAAGACGTGTCATGGGAATTATTCGAGGAACTATTCTGGGAGAGGTACTTGTCCAATGAATTCATTTAGAGATATCTTAATGAGTTCAACACCTTATGACAGGGTATTCGTATGGTACTGGAGTATGAAGCTAGGTTCATGGACCTACTCAGGTATGCTCCACATTTGAACGCGGAGAAGTTAAAGGGAAAAAAAGTTTTTGTTTGGCCTTAACTTCAAAATTCGTTCAAAGGTGGGGATCTTGATGCCCCAAACATTGCATGATGTAATTCAAAAGGCCCTCATAGTTGACGAAGAGTTGAAAAGTGGGGGTCACAGCAGGACTCCTTCTAGACAGACTGGACATATGACACCAGGAGTGTAGAAGCATCAGACACCAACCAGAAAGACTTCTGGACATCAATATATTCCCATAGGACCTATGTTCGCGACACCAAGATGAAAAAATCCTCAGCAGAGGACTCCTTACATAGCACCACAGCAGCAGTAGAAGCAAAGTTGTCCACAATAACAACAATAAATTAGGCATATCCAACAAAACATACTAGGATCACAAATTGTTAGGCCAACAACATCTACTTTGGGGACCAAGAGCATTGGATTGAAGACTGGATGTTGGACATGTGGAGAGCCACATTACCAGCGAGATTGTCCGATTGATAAGGCCAGAGCGACTGGATTATTAGGACCTACTACAGTTGGAGATTTGGGCAAGGCCGACAGGATACATGCAGCGGTGAACAACCGCTAGGCCGAGCACCAGTCCACTATTCTCAAGACCTCAGGTACGATTGTTGACCAAATTTTTTGTATTTTGATAGATCATGGTGCTACAGAGAGATTTATTTCTAGTGCAATGCTTAATATAATCAAGGTAAAGTCATTTGAGAAGGACAAGTTCAGATACGTAGAAATGGCATCGAGTGCCAAACAAAAAGTTGGAGAAAAGGTTATGGAATGTAGCATTAACTTGGGTGATTTTGTAAAGAATTCCAACCTATACGTCACGATATTAGGATCTTATGACATAGTGATAGGCATCGAGTGGTTGGAATTACATAATGTGATACTTAACTGTAAGATGAAATGATTAAGTTTGATAGATGATTTGGGATAGAGTAGAGTGATTGGAGGAAGAAATTAGGGGGTTTCAATGAGGTTTATTTGTTCCCTGCAATTACAGAAAAGTATGTGCAAGGGATGCAAGTTATATGCCATCCTAGCACTTAATGAAAAGGGAGAGGAAGAAGGATTAGAAAACCTTCCGGTAATATCAGAGTTTGCAGACGTATTTTTGGAGAAACTACCAGGATTTCCACCAGAAAGATAACTTGAGTTTACCATAGATCTGAAACCTAGAACAAAACTGATTGTGAGAATGCCTTATCGGATGTCACTGCCTGATTTGCAAGAGTTGAAAATGAAACTAAAGGAATTGTTAGACTTAGGACTTATATGTTCAAGTGTTTCCCCATGGGGTGTGTCAGTTATTTTCGTGAGAAAGAAGGGTGGATTATGGATACTTTATATTGACTATATGTCAATTGAGCAAAGAGACGATCAAGAACCAGTATATGTTGCCAAGAATAGATGATTTATTTGATCAGATGAAGGGAGAAATAATGTTTTCAAAGATTGACTTGAGATCGAGATATCATTAATTTCGTATTAAGGAGGAATATATCCCTAATACCACATTTAAGACGAGATTCATACACTATGATTTCACCATTTTACCATTTGGATTGACGAATTCCCCGGGCGTATTTATGAGTTTGATGAATGTGGTATTCCTTGAATACTTGGACAAGTTTTTTCAAGTATTTACCGATGACATAATGATTTATTCTCGGATGAAATAAGAGCATAACGAACACTTGAGATTGGTTCTACAATGTTTTAGAGAAAGGAAACTTGTACGAAAAGTTGTCAAAGTGTTCTTTTTACTAGAAGGAGATTCATTACTTGGGAAATATTATATCGGGAGAAGGTATAGTTGTGGATCTAGTGAAAGTAGAGGCTATTATGGAATGGCCAGCTCTGACGAACATACAAGAAGTACATAGATTTATGGGTTTGGCAGGATATTACCGATAATTCATCGAAGGTTTTTCGAAGATAGCAAATCCAATCACAGAATTGTAGAAAAAAAACAAGAAATTCGTATGGACAGAGAAATGTGCGGAAGAATTTCAAAAGCTTAAGGAGTTGTTGACGAAAACACCAATATTGAAGGTCCCCAAAATGGATAAAGAATTCTTGGTATGCACAGATACATCCAAGGAAGGTTTAGGCGGAGTTTTGATGCAAGATAGTCGAGTGATCACTTACATTACAAGGAAATTGAGAAGGCATGAGGAAAACTACACAACGAATGACTTGGAGTTATTAGAAATTGTATATTCCTTGAGAGTATGGAGACAATTTATGATTGGAAGAAAAATTGAGTTAAAGACTCATCAGTGTGGATTACAACATATATTTACTCAAAGTGATTTGAATGCATGATAGAGGAGTTGGTCAGAATTACTTAGCGAAAACAACTTTGAGATAACTTACATTACATGAATGATGAACATAGTAGAAGATGTGTTGAGTCAGAGACCATACATATTCTTGGTAATACCTCTTAAGATGAATCTTTGAGAAAATATTCTAACTTTATAGATAGACGATGACTGGTACAAATAAGTTAAGGATAATATTTGAAAAAATACAATGATAGTGCTGAAGTTTTAAGGTTATTCATTGGACAATGACAGATTGTTGAGATATAACGACAGAATTTACGTACTTCCTAATGACGAATTAAGAAGTTTTATCTTAAGAGAACATCATCAAGCAGTATATATGGCTCATCCAAGAGTCATGAAGATGAAGGAAGAACTTAAGCCTTTATTCTTCTAGAAATGAATGAAAGAGGACATAGTTAGTTATGTGGCGAGATGTTTATAATGTCAACAAGTGAAGGATGAACATAGACATCCCATAGGATTGTTACAAACACGCTATTCTTGAATCGAAATGGGAGATCGTTTCGATGGATTTTATTGTTGGATTGCCACTGAATACAAGGATACATGATTTGATTTTTGTGGTAATAGACACTCTAACGAAGAGTGCACACTTTATTCTAGTGCATACGATGTATCAGGCATCAGACATCATAAGAGTTTTTGTTAGCGAGATTGTGAGGGTGCACAGAGTACCAAGAAGGATCATATCTGATTGTGGATCGGTGTTTACAGGATGATTTTGGACCGGTTTCCAAGAAGCCTTAGGAACACAACTGAATTTTAGTACACCATATCACCTAGAGATAGATGGACAAACCGAAAGAACAAACCATATTTTGGAGGATATGTTGTGTATGTATGTAATGGATCAACAAAAAAATTGTGAAGAATTCTTGCCATTGGTAGAGTTTGCATACAACAATAGTTACTGAAGTACGATTAAGATGGCATCGTTTGAGTTTCTTTATGGGAGACCATGTCAAATGCCATTGAGTTGGGATTGACATGAGGATAAGGTTCTGGTGGGACTGGAAGTGATCCAAGAAATGGAAGAACAAATGCAATCGATAATGCAAAGGATTAAAGAAGCGCATGATCAACAGAAGATTTATGTTGATGTGCATCGCGTTGACCGCAGTTATGAGGTTGGTGATAGAGTTTTCTTGTGGGTAAAACCGCATAAAAGTTCGATAAAGTTTGGAAAGGGTGTTAAACTCTCTCCTAGTTTTGTGGGACCTTTCGAGGTTGTGGAAAAGAAAGGACCCATGGCTTATCCACTAGCCTTGCCTGATACTTTGCAGTGTATGCACGATGTATTTCATGTATCTATTTTATGACATTATATTATTGATTTGTCACATTTTATTGACATGAGTTCTTTGCAGGTGTCAGATGAGGGTTCTCTCATGGCAGTGCCAATCTACATTTTGGACCATCACACTTGCAACTATGACATCGAATAGTCGATCATGTCAAGGTCTAGTGAGACAACTATATTCCACACTCAGATACATGGGAAGACGCATATGAGATGTGTCAATAGTTTCTTTATTTGTTTGATAGATTAGATATGTAGATATATGTCAGATACATTTATTTACTTGTATTTATATATTGTACAAACTTTGGGACAAATTTTAAAACAATAGGGGGTGTATGCAACATCCCATTCTACTGATCACACTTATATTGACATATTATTTGAGGACACTTGCGTGCAAGTGATCCGGTTATGGTACATTATGATTCATTTCGATTATGAGTTATATATGATGATGATGATGTATTGTGACTTATTGTCATTTCGAATGTATATGTATTGACAGATATTATTGACGAGTTCTCCTAAGTGTGCAGGACATATGGAAGGTTATGGATGTTGATGGAATCAATGGACTTCCTTGGAATCTGAATCGAGTCAGGGAGTGGATGTGTATATGGTTTGTGTATTTTCTTTATATACATGTCATTTATATGATGATTACAATATGATTTATGTGTATGGATTATTGACACTCTTTTTGTCAGTGGATGCAGGATTGAGGATGCTTGTTAATCCAACTCACATAAGGGGTAAGGGGTCCATGCACAAAACTAGACATTTGAGGGAGAGGTGTGGAAGTGTCCCTGTCACAACCTACTAGAACTCCCGCCATGACCTGGACGCTTGGTTAATAATTACCACGTTCTGAGAGGATCACGATGCCATGAGGGTAGACTGAGACAGTCTCTCACAAAAAATTCTAAGGGGAACGCAATAAGGAGGATTCCTTATTCATTAGAATCCCTTAGTCTCTCACAAGGTCGTTCGAATGGAGTGTTGACTCCAAGGATCGGAAACAATTCCAAAACCAGTCAAATGCAAGTGACACCCTTAGATCACGGAGGTGCATCTTGAAGGACATGTCGCATAATTATAATGTGAGTCAATAAATCTAGATGGCCTAGAAAATTAATAAAAAAAAATTAGACCTTGTTAGAACAAAATAATTGATTAGTCAGTAAATTATAAACTTAGAAGCCTAACAAGAGTCTAAGACTACGTTTAAGTTTAAGTTTAACTAGGGACTAATTAAAAATATTAAATAAATTAAAGGATTGAAATAAATCAAACTCTAAAAAAAAAGGAGGAAAATAAATTCAAAGGTTGGATAAAAAACACATGTATGCATGAAATTAATTAAAGGGATTTTTAAAATAGAAAGAAATAAAACATGAGAGAATAGGTGTACACATAGAATAGTATCTTGAGTCAAATTACCACTAAGTCTAACTAAAATAAGACTCATAATCCAACTATAACTAAGATCTAGTTATGATACACTCATTAAATGAGAATTTGGGAAACAAAGGGACACCTAAGAGCAAAAATAGGAACAAATTGGGGAATGTGTGGGAAAAGGGCATTTTAAATAAAATAAAAAGGGTAATTACTTCTGCAACTTGGGGAGAGTGTGACAATTGTGTGGGTGAATAATATTAATTAAGTTGATTAAAAAGTTAATTATCTATGCMTGAGGACGTGTCATCGGGTATTTTTATATAAAGGAAATGGAGAAGAAGGGAAAATGATCTCACTTTTCTTAGTACTATTATGTTGTCAAAATTTGGTTTGACTGTGTTTTACTTGTGAGAGTTGGGATTTMAATCTTGAGAAGGAGTGGAAGCTCTTCCTTGTGAGRAAAGCTTGAGAGCTATTGTGTTATGGGTTCTTGTGTGTGGCCCCTTTGCARCTCGAGGAGMTAAGGGAGAAGAAGAGTACCCCTAGCATTGGCTGGGAGGTACCGATAAAGTTTGTGATGTTATCAAGAAACAAAGGAAAGGAAGTGAGGCACAAGATTCGACTTAGGATCAATCATCTACAACTGGTTACGRTACTTGATTGTTCAATAATATTATTCTAAAATTTATTTATGATCATGTATTGGTTCCTACTCAAGTTAGGTGAATAATTATGAGGTTAAACCCGAGATTTGTTTTTTCTTCTTATTATCTTGCTTTCGAAATAACCTTTGTTTGGAACTAGTTCTCATACGGCTCCTTCACTATTGGTTTGTTGTTGATATTATTGTTATAGTTTGAACTAAATTCAATGCAAAACCAAGTTACAATTTGTTATCTTAATTTGATATGTTAAATTTACTCGGCAATATTGAACAATCCTTGTAATTATATTGCATTCTTAAGATTTACGAAGTTGATATAAAAGACCCATTATTGTTGGATAGTGATAGTTGAATCTAAATTACTTTTAGACGTTTCCAAATTCGTAACGATGTGGAATTTATAATCTAATAATAAATATTGTATCTATGGTGTATCCAGATTAGGCTATTACATTATAACAAAAAAAAAGGATAAGGTAATATAGTTTAAAAAAAAGGACATAAGAAGGAAAGGTAAAGTGTAATTTTTCTTAAAGGAAATTAATAAAAAAAAAATGGTAATGATTGGATCATGGCTACTGACAACAAGTGCAGCATGTTGCGATATACTGCCTATGAAACTAATAACTTGCGATATATTTAGTTCGAATTGGAGAAATTAAATCCGTTATGATATATACGATGAAATATATTTGATGTGTATACTTTAGATTTTGAACGTGTATGAGACTGAAAATGAAACCTAAACTAGTTGTGGGAACGTGAACCATAACCTCATAATTTGAGCAGGAGTTTTTTCTTTCCGGAAATTAGGGCGACTTCTCCCCCATCACATTCCCACTCCCGCTAATTTTGGTTGTCATATGCAGAGATATTCCAAAGTTAGGAATGTCTTCCAAATGTGGCGAACATTCTCTGCCTCACCACTAATTAAAATACATGTTGTATCAAAGCTGTTCAAAGTGTGTTATATCTCCACGTGGCCCCGGGATGGCATGCATTTATCTATCAATTGGACCCCACCAGCATCTGACTCTCTCCCACTATGTTGTACAGTAAAGACCGGACCCCACCAGTATATGACTCTCTCCCACTCCGTTGTACAGTAAAGAGGTCTTGTCAGTCCTTCCTCATTAATTCAAAGTCTCGAAATATGTGAAGGCTGCAATAACACTATCAATTTATTGACCAATGAGGAGTTAAAAAATTACTACTTTTGTTATATTAAAAAATATTTTTTTTTACTTGTTATGTTTAACATTAAAACTGATATAATTTTTTCAAATCAACACAAAACTAATATAAAAGTTAATTATAACGCATTGCAATACACTGTCGAAAACAATACAATAAAACCTATTTCGATTCTAATCTCACTTTCAATGCTAAAATAAAACTTTGCAAGAAGCAATTAAATAATCATACTAACCTTGTGCATTACAATGATAAGAACCATGATTGAATTGATGATGGATGTAACCATTGTAACACCTTCATGTTAAGATTGGAATTAAATAATCATACTAACCTTGTACATTACAATGATAAGAACCATGATTGAATTGATGATGGATGTAACCATTGTAACACCTTCATGTTAAGATTGGAGTTAAATTGATCAAGTGAAATTTTAATAATTAACCTTATTCCAAACTTGAGATTTTGATCATAGTTGTCGGAAGGACATTACCTTAATGTGCATAGTTCAAAGTTCCTCATGTAAATTCTAAACAACATTATATTATTGTAATGGATTATTCTACGTTGACTTACGTATGTAATATATTTAAGTTGGTGGGTCACATGGTATTATCTCAAGGATGTTATTTTTATGTTTTATAAGTTGCATTAAATATCTCATTAGTAACAAATTATGGGCTATTAAGTCCTTCAAGTCAACTGACGATGATGGTTTACACATGTTAGACTTATTAAATTATTATATGATAATTGTATTTTAATCTTGTTGTGAAGTAAAGTCGATTAAAAATTTAGTGATGACAATTTGAATAGTTTAATATCTACTAATGTTCTCATTGTATGTAATTAGACTATGTCTATGAAACGTCATAATGAATATTTTTTCACACTACTTCATTTTATTAATCACTTACGGTTGTGACATAAAAGGAGACATTATATAATCTAAATTAAATAAAAACAAAATTCTGCAATCTGATTAAAAAATTGAAAAAAAAACTTTTTTAGAAAAAAATTGTAAACCCAATTAAAAATAAATAAAAACGAAAAATAAAAAAAAAATTGGATTTTTTTTAAATATGGTTAATTTTTTTTTTTTAAATATATATTAATAAAATCTTTAAAAAATGAAAAAAGAAAAAAAAAATTATATATATATGGTAACTATGTTCTAATTGTCAATTTTCTTTTTCTTTTGTCCCCTATGTTGTTTTCAGTATGAAGCAGTACATGTAAACACATATTGCTATTATAATCGGTTTAAAACCAAATTTCTCAAAACTCTTGTTATGTTTTGTTTCAAAGTTGTCATCCAAATTTCAATATTAAGAAATTCATTTTCCAAACACATTAGAAGTTGTTTTTCTCATTGTCGAAACCAAATTGATGTTTTCTATATCATGTCATCTGCAACCCTTTTCATTTTCTCATTATATTATTTTCCTATTGCATCATCAAATCTATAATAGAAAACACCATTAAGATCAAATTTAACTAATCTTATTGAAGTTATTTTGACTACAAAAGAATAACAAATAACCCAATCAAACCATTTTATACATGCTGCATAAATTATCAAAAAAAATATTGTGTTGAAGAAATACACCCACTTTAAGAATTTTTTATAATATTTATAGTTGGTCCACTACTCTTTGGCAGTGTCTTCATAGCCAGTTGTCTGTCGACCGGAGAGCTGCGGGGACAATGTCAGGCATCGCCCCATCCTCTGCACGGGTTAGGCATATGTCTCGTGGCAACCACGAGACCTAGGCCTGACCCACGTAGGGGTTGGGGCGATATTCGACATTTCCCCACCCTTTAACATTTTTATCTCTAAACAATACATAATATATAGTTATATATATACCACACACATATATAAATATATAACCCCACACACATATATATAATCATATATTATGTATGGTTTAGAGATAAAAATGTTAAATCTTCAATTAATTTATAATTGTACTTCTTCCATTAATGTTCCATTGTAGAACTCATATTTAATGCTTAATTGATAGTGAAAAAAAACATTAGCAATTTAAATTTTAA
>ML776646.1:2776170-2793416 GCA_009831015.1 Picea engelmannii
TTTAACGAGCCCAGAGAAGGTAAGCTTGGTGGTTTTTCATATTTAGAGAGTCTGAAAAAGCATAAAAGGAGACTCCGCTGGGGTACCTTTTTCGACAATAGTCTAGTCGATTCAAAAAAGGGATAAACTAGCACCGATTAAACGTCAATTCAAAACCATTTTAATGAGTGTGATAAGGACAAGATCACTCGAGTATTTTTTTCACTTTTAAGGTGTCTGAAAAAAGATTAACTATGGACTCCGTCAGGAATATTCTTCTGGACCAATTTAACGAGTGTGAAAGAATAAGGTCACTCGACGATCTTTTCAATTTTAGGGAGTCTGAAAAGAGCTTAACTATGGACTCCGTGGGGGTTTCTTTTTGGTAAATTTAGTCCCTCAGGCCCGAAAAAGGAATAAAATTATACCTGAGAGTACTCTTCTAAAGAATGAGAATTCGATAGAGTATACCTTTGTTCGTACAATTGACCCTCTGGACCGAAAAAGGGGTAAACTACAGCCGGACAGACATGACTTCAAATTTCAGTTTAACGAGCGTGAAAGGTCACAAGATCGCTCGACAATCTTTTCATTTTTAGAGGGTCTGAAAAGGGCTTAAAAGGAGACCCATTATTTTTTGGGAGTCCTGAGGGTGAGACAAAGAGTGAAAAAGACTCATGCAGATGAGGCCCAAACTCATATTCAAGAAAGACTATACGGACTCCCGAGCCTATAGTGTTTTTAGAAATGGAATGGACACCATAATGCAACCAGGACCTACCTAGGGAATCCATGTTCTAGTAAGCTCTACCACCAAGTTGCGACACTTCTAAAGTAGATATGATGGTTCCGTGTCACAACCGGATGGGATTGATCCTATAGAAGAAGAAAAAGGCAATGAGATGCAAAAGTTGGGGTAATAACCTAACCTATATGCTCAAGTTGATTTTTGAAAAATAAATTTTTTTATGGACCGTCAATATTTTCTCGAAACTAAAAAAAAAAAAAAAATTGTCCCAATACCCGATCAAATCCGTCACATATAACTTCTGGATCACTATAAATGGTTTTTGGTATAAAGAAACTGATAAGGGAGGCCAAAAAAGTGACAACAAGAGGCCAAAAAGTCTATAAATAGAAGCTAGCAGCTCATTATCACCATTGCTGATTTGGAAATTGACTCTGGAGCCAAAAGACCCCCTTTGCCAAAGATAGTGATTCTGGGAGCTAAAGTGGACGAAACAAAATTCTGCTTGGACCAAGTAAGTACAAACTCCCTTATCTAGCTATTCAATACTTCCATTTAGTTATTTAGTTGGTTTTTTGGGTGGGCGTCGACCTTAAAAAGGTTGGCCCTAGGTACACGTGGGTTGTCTCTGGACAGGCCATGTGTACACGCGGGCAGAGTAAAGTCTACCCGCGTGTACACGTGATTGTCACCTCTACAACCCGCGTGTACACCCCTTGTATGATAAAAAAACAAACTAAAAGGAAGTACTGACCCTCCTTTACCTTATTGTGTTGGCAGAATGTATGTCCAGTGGAGGGAGAGGGAGCATGAGGCAATTAGTGTGTTGGTTGCTGCAGATCCGAATGTTGTGGCTATGTTAATGCAATGCAGTTTACTCAAATTCTTTCTATGTCCGTTTATGCGCACGCAATCAAGGATACTGAACGCCTTGATTGACTACTGGCATCCTGATGCAGAGGCATTTACGCTAGAGGGGCAATCACTGGTGCCCACCACCGAGGACATTTACTTTCTGACTGGCCTCTCAAGGAGAGGGGAACCAGTCAACTTCCATACTTTTCCTGTGGGGCCGAGTAAGATCTCGAAATTGATAGCTGAGCACTGTGAGGCTGGGACCGAACGTGCGGGCTCCTAGGTACACATTAGCAAGATTACCAACTTAGCGTTACAGACTATCTTGTTACTGATTGGGTGGATTACCGGCTTAGTAGCCGTGCATCAGGCTTCGCGTGCACAGATGAACTGTGCCATCCAGTGCATGAATGCACAAATTTTTGACTGGAGTACCACACTGCTTGAGTGCATGAAGAGGCAATTGACAGATTTCCGACAATGGACACAGAGGAACTTCGGGTTCGGGACCATCTTGTGTTCGTTCTTTTTTGAGAGAGTTCTGAGTTTCAGTCCTCGGGTTGTAGTACGAGGACATCTAGCCTCTTTCCCTGCAATGTGTAGATGGGCAGTGTTACTGCCGCGACAGGGTGGTGGAAGGACTGTTGAGTCCTTCGACGATGACTTCTTTTCTTGGCTGTCACGGCAGATCCCTGTTATCTAGGACTACCCGTATGCAGGGATAGATTTCTCTAGAGATCCAGAGATACCCGTGCCTCCTGGTGAGGAGCGAGGGGAGATGGGTAAGTCTCCACCTTTGTAGTTTTTTTGTTTGCATATGTAGTTTTTATGTCTTTTTGTTATATATATCATTTTTTTGTATGCCAGATTATTTAACGGGTAAACGTTTGTTGCATGTAGATGTGGGACCCATGCGACCTATCGACTATGCACAGAACAAGTGTCGTCCATGGACAGAAGCCGCGGTTGCCGTCGCTGGGGGAGAAGCAGTAGCAGGGAGCCTCCCAGTTGGAGAGGCCGAGATGGTCCTTAGATGAGTTGAGCAGAACTTTATTGCGCTCACTCGCACAGTCCCGATGGAAGAGATAGAGGACCTGCCACCATCCATGCAGACTCATGTTGTGGGGGCACCTCGGACATGGGTCCGATTGTTTAGGCGTTTATCCCATGCTGTGGATGATTATAACAGGGCCCATAGGCCCTGAACAGACTTTAGACTTTTTATGTGCCACGAGCACCTATTTGTATATATTTTTTGAGGGCATAAGCCCGGTGACTCGTTACTATTCCCATTTTTGAGACGCTTGCATCCATCTATGTACTCTGGTTATTTTATGATGTTTATATATGGTTTTTATCTTTTTTGTGTCTTATGGATTATGTGTGAAAAAATGTATTTACATGTTTATGTCCATATTCTTTTTATATGTGGGCAAGATGCCAATCTAAAATTTGATTAGCTAGAGTATCTGTAATTTGGTTTAATCTCCTAGAAATATGAAAATATGTAATATAATCAAAGTTTCATTCTAAGAGATGTACCCTAAGGAGTCGTCAATGTAAAGTCGGATCATGAACCCAGTATACTCTGTTTAGCTGCGACACAACCAGTTGAGCATCGAGATAGACCCAGAGATGAGAGATACCCAATGACAAGGCGTCACAGAGAAACTCAATAACTACGCTATACTCGGCGACATTATTTGTGGTGTCACCTAAGCATGTACCTCTGGAAGATAACAACTGACCCTGGGGTGTAAAGATTACCCAAGTTGCGGAGGCAAGCCTCCGCGTGTGTCGACTAGCACCATTTTCATATCCAACGAACACCTAGGACTCACTTGACATCTGCCATATTGATGAAAGATAACATCAATGACACGTCCATAACACTTTAAAAGAAACTTAAAAAGTAATAGCACAAAGACTATACATATGTTACAAAAAGTTACCCACAAGTGACCTGTCTATGAGTAATACTTCTTGAGGTAGAGCCCATTTCTAGGCTCCACCAAAGCATTCCCTTCAAAATCAACCAAACAACAAGCGCCCTTTTTTAATACCTCTTTGATAATGAAGGGTCTGAACCACATGGGTTTACACTTTCCTGCCCCCAGGGGGTCCTTGTCTTGGTCATAGACCAGGACAAGGTCGCCTTCAGAGAAAATCCAAGGATGAACGGACCTATCATATTGACACTTGACCTTATGTTTATGAGCCTCGTTGGCCAGGGCCGCATCATGACGCTGCTCAAGGTATACTGACTGTTCTTCAAGTGGAGAAGTGTCTGGCAACAACTGTACTGCCAATTTCAGAGATGGGATTTGACATTCTATGGGAAAGACTGCCTCCAGCCCGTAAATGAGTTGAAAAGGTGAGAAACCATTTGCAGTCTTAACAGACGTTCGGTAAGCCCATAATGCCGATTATAACATCAAATGCCAATTTGACTTGGCTGAGTTGATAGTTCACTGTAGAATCATCTTAAGAGTTTTGTTTACAGCTTCCACCTGCCCATTGGCTTGGGGGTAGTAAGGTGATGAATGTTCCTGCTGTAACCCAAGATTTGATGTTAATTCAGTCATCATTTGGTTCTGAAAGTGACTGCCATGGTCAGTGACAATATCTCTCGGGACGCCGAACCTTGCTATGATCTGGTTGAATAAAAAGAGAGTTGCAGTCTCTCCATCATCTTTAACCGTTGGCATAGCTTCGACCCACTTAGTGAAGTAGTTGACAGCTACGATAATATAGCAGTTCCCCCTTGCTGACGGGGGGTTGCATGTAGTGTAATCAGTCCCCCACTTAGTGAAGGGACCAACTGTGATGACAGGAAACATAGGAGCGGGATGTGCCCTCATCTTCCGAGAGAATACTTGGCACGGATGACACTTCTTGACCGATTCAATACAATCTTTGATAAGTGTCGGCCAGAAGTAACCTGCTTGTAGAATCTTTTGGGTTGTTGCCAACCCAGATAAATGACCGCCACAAGCTCCAGTATGACAATCGTTGAGCACTGTGACGGCCTCCTCATGAGTGAGACATCGACGCAAGATGCAGTATACACCTCTCTGATACAATGTATTATCGAGTATGAGATAATTTTTAGCCTGATGGCGTATCCACCGACGCTCGTCATGAGAAGTAGAGGTGGGGCACTTCAAAGTTTGGAGATAGATAAGTATATCTCCATACCAGGGGTCTGAAGATGCAATCAAAAACATATCCCCCCAGATAGGCGATTCCTCTGGCACAACGTCACCTGACTCAACCGAAAGTTCTCAAATAAGCTTTGCGAAGACCAACGACTTCTTGGACTTTGTTGAAACAAAGTCTAAGTCAAATTCTTGGAGGATGACTATCCATCTACTGATTTTTCTCCCTATAACTCGTCTTGTCAACATGTACTGGAATGGATTCACGACATCAATGATGGTGGTCTTACGAAACAGAACATAGTGACGGAACCGTTGAACAGTATGAACTACTGCCAACGCAAGTTTTTCAATATGAGAATAATTTAGTTCTGGTCCTACGAGGCCTCGGTTCAGGTAATAGATTACGTATTCTGAAAACAAATCGTCTTCCTGAACTAAAACCATGCCTATGGTTGACTCTGCAGCAGTTATATATAATAAGAAATCTTTGTTATAGTTAGGTGGTTGTAGCAGAGATGCGGTTGTGAGGGCGTGTTTTAATGAGTCGAAAGAGCGTTGAGTGGCTTCGTCCCAGAAAAAAGGAATGTCTTTCTTTAGTAAATGCATAAAGCCCTTCGTGATTTCGGCATAGTTGGTGATGAAGCGTCATAAGAAGTTTGTCTTGCCTTGTAGACTCTGAAGTTGTAAGATTGTGTGTGGGGGGGGCAACTGGATTATTGCCTCCACATTAAGAGGATCGACCATGATCTCTGTTGTTGATACGATGAAACCTAACAAACTTCCTGACGTTACGCAGAAGCTGCACTTGTTTGGATTCAAGCGAATCCTGAAGTAGCGAAATCATTTGAAGATTAGTCTAAGGTGTGTGGGATGATCCGTTCGCTTGCGAGAGCGTGATGCTAAATCATCTAAATAGGCCTCGACTATATGTTTGAAGTCATGAAAAGCAAAAAACATGGCCCGTTGGAATGTGGCTCCAACATTTTTAAGGCCAAAAGGCTTCTTACGATATGCGAATGTACCCCATGGACAAATGAATGTCGTTTTGTTCGGGTCTTCAGGATTGATTTGGATTTGATTATATCCCAAAAAACCATCCATGAACGAAAAGGCTTCACAACCGACACATTCATCAATGATCTGGTCAATGAATGGTGTTGGAAAATTATCTTTGGGACATGCCTTGTTCAAATCATGGAAATCGATACATACACGAATTGTGCCTTATTTTTTATTGACCAGCATAGGGTTTGACACCCATTGAGTCAAATGAATAGGATAAATGAAACTTGCCTTTAGAAATTTCTCAACCTCAATATTGATAGTTGCTACTTTCTTAGGATTGACTGGACGAAGTTTTTGTCGAACAGGCTTGAGGATACGTTGTGATTTCATGTTCAACTATTTTTGGATCGATACCTAGCATTTCCTCATAAGACCAAGCAAAAACGTTGCGGAATTCTTTGAAAAGATCCGTGTAAATTTGAATCTCTTCGGGGGAGCAATCCACTCCGACAAAGACATTCTCCATGACGCCAGGGTTTCGGGAGATGTTGATGGGTATGGTTACAGCGATAGTCACCATATTGCCCTCAGCATAAATTTCTTGTGTAGCTAAGAGGTTAATAGGACGTGGCCGATCTCTCGTCATGGTAACGGTGAATTCTCCTGCTTCGATTCGGCTTAAATCTGGGAGGAAATATGATCTGTGATGAAGATTTTCCCAAGGTTTGTCTAGACTAGTCATTGCTTCGATTACTGCCTCGTCAGAAGGCAAGACTAAGTCTAACGAATCGACGCTAGCAAGAGAAACTTGAGCCCAAATAGGCTCTAGAAGTGGATCTAACTCTTGTGCGGGAGCCAGATCAGGGTTAGCTGAATCTTGTTGGACTAAAGAGTACGCTACTTCACCGTCCGACAAGGGAATGGACATGCTAGAGTGCCCTGTCTCATCCATCGTGGTCGATGGGGAAGGAAGAATCCAAGGATCCTCAAAGTAAGTCGTGCGGAACGATGAAACTTGAAAAATATCAACCTTATGGTGATTAGATATAAATTTTACATCATTGTGAGGAGGTGGGTAATCGAAGGTACCCATCAAGGACGGGCACAAACCAAATCCTACGTTAACGACCCCTGGTTGAGGATTATCAATCACGGGGACCGTGGATACCCCCAAAGATGGGTCAGGTCTAGAGAAGGATAATTGATCGATGGTCACTATCCGACCCTCATGTGGAAACAACAAGACTCGGAAAACTGTAGCAACCACAGCTTGCATAGAATAAGTCCAACTCCATCCTAATAAGAGATTATAGTCGAGGGGAGCATCGACTACCTCTACTTCGACACACACAGTTTTCCCTCCTAACTGCACAGGGAAAGAAGGAACGATGCCATGTGGTCGGAAAGAACGATCGTCGAACGCAGTGAGGAGAGTAGGTGATGGAGACAAAGCGGGCTGGCCAATGGCCTTCCAGCATGATAACGACATAACGCATGTCGAGGCGCCCTCGTCGACCACCATGTGGAAGATATTCTATGTAAAAGTTTTTGTGGGATGAGCCACTACTATCTAAAACGCTACGTGGTAAGGCAGACGAGGTTTTAAGTTGGTTGTATCTAACATGATGGTACCCAGATTACAAGTCTCCGTAGAGCCCAAAGCGGTTAACAAGGCTTTCCTCTGAGCAAGACAGCTTTGGAGGACCTCCAAAGCAGACATCGCACAAGGGGTTTGTGATAAATCCTCCACCACAGAGTAATTTTGGGCGGCCCTTGCGTTTGGGTTGTGAGAAGCTTTTTTAAATGCACCCTTTGGAATGCGTGTCATAGTTTCTCCCAACGTCTTCTCAATCTGTAGAGGAAGAGATGGGAGGTCAACTTCTTTACCCTTCTCATAAGCGCTTGGTTTACTATAGTCGTGCGCTCTATTCATTATGAAAGCATCATCCCTAACCATATATATGTTCGTGGATGAGGGATTGTTTGGAGGAGGGCAGGCTTCTTGGCTACCCCCTTCTGTACTTGTATAGGCTTGAGTTAAATTTTGCCCATGTTGAAACATATTAGTTAACACTGCCTATTGTTGATGTGTGACAAACTTTTGGGCCTCTGCAAGTCGAGGACAAAGATGGGTCGGGTGTTCTTCCGCACACAATTTGCACGGATACCTCGCCTTCTGTTTTTCCGTCGTGTCCCCGCCAGCATTATCAGTGGGTTTTTTATCCCCCTTACCCTTCTTTCGTTGTTTTTTCTTCCCTTCATGCTGCTGGGTGGCCTTTGGGTTAGTCGACTACATGGAGTGTACGTCCAACGTTTGGGTAGGGGGAGCAGCCAAAGTAGTAGTTTGGCTAGTCGTTGTGTGTTGTATAGATAATTGTTGCAACTGTTTTGTCAATTGCTCAGTGGGCTTGGTTTGTGCTGAACCAACAATACCATCGGCATGTGGTCTAGCTCTCTGTCTAGTTTTATCCTGTATCGAACGTGGCGCATCAGGCAAGATGTTGTATAATAAACTAGACTGAGAATAGATGATCTCAAACTGTTGAGCCCTCATGATGGCATCCTCTTCGGAGAAAACTCTGGAAGTTGCGACGTCTTTGGATAACTGTGGGACTAAAGACTTAAGGAACCACTCAAGCAGGAATGTTGGTGGGATGGGTACTTTGATTAGACTCTTCTGGCATCTCCATTCTCGGATATGATCAGAGATATGGTCCGCTGTTGTCTATTCGAAATTGGTGAGTATCTCTATGCCAACGTCGTATCTCACAGGTAACTGGAAATGGTTAAGGAAGGCCATCACCAATTCGCCAAAAGAAGAGTATCTTGAGCGATCGAGCTCGATGTACAATTTCGCGGCACTCCCAATAAGAGTGCATTGAAACAATCGCAATTGTACGGAGTCATCTTTCAATGAGTTAGATGAACACCAAAGATGGAAGGTATTCACATGATCACCTGGATCTTCATTAGGCTTGGCCTCGAACTTTGGAATGTCCGAAGGCAACTTCGTTGGCATAGGAGGCCAACGTGGATCGTGACAAATAGGATAATTTAACAACCTTGTCAAATCTGGCAAGTGTAACGTCGCTAGGAATGGTAGTTTGGGTTGTTGTTGATAACCTGGGAAAAAGGGTCCTAGAGTTTGACTGGCACCAGGTTGCTAGGAAAAGTTTGGCTGTTGGCCCAGATTCTGGTAGAAACCATGGCCCTGACCAGCATAAGGATTTTGCATCTGTGGAGACATCATTGGCTGATTTTCCATAAAGGACATAGGGTGTTGGGCATGCATCGTGTTTGAAGGACTTTGGGAAGGATTACCCCATGCTAGTCCTGATGGGAGAGGCATAGTGGTCTGTCTAGGGTTCCATTGACTGTGGAAAGAATTACCCCAGAACGACATTCCAGAGGAGGGAACAGATCCTTGTCCTGAGTTCCAAGGTCCTGCTATATGTGCCCCCTACGCAGGAATAGTACCTTGCACAAGAGTGGATTGTCCAAAAATGGGATTGCCCCCAGACGGGAAAGCGATTGATGAGAAAGTGTTGTTACCAAACGTCTCGTTCCAAACAAACAGTGTCGAACCTACCGGCATACTGTGCGCAGGTGTTCCTTGACTCCCTATTCCAAATAAACTAGTGTGTGCAGGCTGCCCGGCGGACTGCTGATGCGGACCACCAAGCGAAGGGGACGAAGGATGGATATGACCTCCTGCGTAACGAAAAGCGTTAAAAGGGACAGGAGTGCCCCCAAGTTGACCTTGCAGAGGAGCGTTAGAGCTCCCTGCCCCCAGACCCAAAGTCTGTAAAGTGGAGTAGGTTAGTGCAGGACTTGTACTCGAACTAGGCATACCGTATGAGAACGGAGGGCCTGTCGCACTAGGTGTGAAGGGGGTTGTGGTCGCCGCCATAGACAGGTTCGATCCACTGTGCGACGTAGTTGTGGCCGAGACCATGGTGGCTCAGACCAACGACAGTAAGTTAGGAGATGATTCTCTGGTGGTAGCAACTGTGGTGGAAATGGAAGAATTCTCAGAAGAAGTAACAACGTTTGTTTCCATAGCTATGTGAGGCACTGTCTGACGTTCATGAAATTGGATTGGTGCAGTAAACGATGCCCAGATATCAGTGGTTGGGGTTTCAACCAAGCCAATATTGGCAGTTGATTCCTCCAGAAGTTGTTCGGGCACAAAGGTTTGTAACCCGGTCGCTTCGAAAGACCCTTGTTGGTCTAGCTTCCGCCTTAATGGTGGCTGGGGTGGCTCCAGTGTAATCGACGGAAGGCCCAGAAGCCTTCGTGACCGGCGGAGCTCGGGATCCTCTACTGTGTGAGAAGATCTAAGACATTCTAAGGTATTCTACATGTTCAAAAGTAACACACACTAAAAATAATCCCCTAAGAGATAAGAGAAGCAATCACTAAACTATTTGGAAGAACAGTTACAACAACCAACACTAGAGAAACTTACCGGTGCAAGTGCAACTTGAATACGGAAGCACCCTCCAGGTATACTCTGCAAAGCGTGGCCCGATGTTTGTCCTAAGTACCGTGGTATACCCCCATAGTTACCCATGTATGTCCCTAAAAAGATTGGCAACTAGGTTGCCAGCACGCGAACAGTCACCAGGCGGGTACAGTCGAAAGTCGGGTAGACCATAATGAGTAGGGTATCAAGCCCGAAACATGTCAAGGGTATCGAGAGAAAATGGTCCAGAAGACAACTGAGGACCTCGAATGGATTCGAGACCCACGAAGCCCTGTGGCAAATGCAAACGACGGAATCCCAAAACAAGCCCTCGATATGTGTTCTCCACTATGATTGGTCCGGCTTTGGAGGGGTTATCTCCGCTATCTTTCTGCACGCGACCTCGTGTTTATCCCCTGTGTTAGAGGGGGGTCCCAGATAACTTCCACGAAACTGGACTTAGACATTCCCTACCTCAGACTCTAATGTTTAGTTTTGAGTGGTCTTGAAGAGTTTCCTCTCCAACCTAATTTAAGGCCCTAATCCTGAACTAGTTTGTGAACCCTACAAACATAAAAGTCTAGTGGATTTTAAGATTAGCGTTGCTTTTAAGGCTTTTTCTTACGTCAAGGGATGTGAAGGTGAAACTGATGATGTGTAAAGATGAAAGAAAAAATGAATGAAAAAAGATGGAAACAAAAGACTTTTACTAAATGCAAAAATTTCAACAACTTTTCACAAAGAAAGATTTTTTTCTCTTTTCAATTTTTATAAGATTTTATACAACAAACTTAAAGGAATTTCTCTCCACTACGAGCTACTTATGCTCAAAATGCACTGCAACAACTTACAAAATAAAAGACTTCTCCCTAGCTAATGATGCAGAAACACACTCTTCAACCAAAGAAGACAATGAAAAGAGATTTTTTATTTATTTAAGTGCTAGTAAAGCAACAAAGGGAAAATACCGACAAGCACAAAACAAAACAAAAAAACAAATTCTGGCTTAAAGCGCAGATCACAAAGAATCAGAGTAAAGAATCACACAATGGCAATAAAAAAACAAAGACTCTCACGGTTTTCTAAATACCCAATAAATAATTTTTTTATTTTTATTTTCTGTCAAATATTAACTGAGAAAAAACAGGCTAAGGGTAAGATGACCTAACCTACTGACTGTTCAAACCTAGTCTCAAACACCTGAGAGGAATACTTCTCATCAAAGGAGGGGATGACTGCCCCACCCTGAAAAAAAAGTGGCCTGTCAAGCACGCTACTGTCACTAAAACAACACGTGTGCAAATGCGTGCTGAGCAGAAACATGAAGCGTGTACACTCGGGCTGACCTTGTACAGGCCGTGTGTATGTCTAAATTCTAAGACAAAAATGAAAACAGACAGTCCAGACCAGGAAGAGGCCTCTGGTATTGATAACCAGGGTCCCTTGAAAGCTTGGATGCTCTTTCTAATAGAGAAGAAAAATAATGCAAGGAATAATAAGGAAAAAAAAAACAATCTGAGATAGGACTGTGAACCAACAAGAATCAGACAGGATACCAAAAAACCCCCTGAGAATGTATAATTCTGACAGGAAAGAGGAGGACTGCCTCTAAAGTTCTATGAACTCCTACACGCTACTTCTATCTCTATAGCTAGCGTTCACACACGGGCTGTAAGAGGATAGGGCACGAGTACACACATGCAGGGCTTCTGTAGGCCGCGTGTACTTCTATGTGTCCCGACAACTACCGTCAAGCCAAAGTCATGGAAAACTGGTATGAAGAACCAGGCTCCCTGCTAGCTCAAACCTTATAGAAAAAGACAAGCAAAGAAAAATAGAAAACCTAATCTTTAAACTACCCAAAAACTTTAAATAAATCCAGAAACCCTAAAGAGTATTCTCTCTAGTATGGTCATCAATTCTGTTGTTGGGAAAAACACCCTACAGACTAACAAACAAGGGTCAGACTTGCATGCAGATTTTGACCGAAAAGAAACTACTTTTTAACCTACAACCCAAGATTTAAACCCCTCTTTCACAGTAAATGCATGGAAAAGGACCACCAACCTTATTACCGACGTTTGGTGTAGATCCTCCGTTGCGCTTTGACCACTTTCTTGCGCTGCTCCTTCCACAGATGACCTGCAATCAAGACAAATAACAACTATGGATGCATGCTACTTCTCTACTGAAGGGTTAGAAATCAAGCATAAATTAACCAAACCATAGACAATTCATGCATTGGGACGGGAAAAGTATTCTTTTTATTACTGAAAGTGAATCAACTTACAAACAAAGCTGAGACCGGCCACCGCTCCTTGACCCTGATCCTGGGCTCCTCTTCTTCTGTCCTTCAACTGCTTTGCGTTAAATCTCCTTTGGCATGAGGAAAGGCTAAAGGGTCGGGACAATGGATTACGTAAATGGGCAGAGTTTCTTCGCTATATTTTTTCCTCCTCCAAATGGCACCCCTACCCCTTCTTTTATAGGCTAGAAGGAGCTAGGGTTTTGGACGAACCCTCGGCCATGCATGGCCGTGAGTTTCATTTAACTGACCCATAGCTTTTTGTTTCGTCGGCAACTTTCCTTTTTTCGTGCTTTGTTAGGTACACGTGGGCTGTAGTGAGTCAGCCAGCGTACACACGCGTGCAGTAATGGGTTAGGGCGCGTGGGCCTTAACATAAGAGGATTTCCAAAGAGTTGTTTAGCAGAGTTTTGGCAAGGAAGGGATATGAGTTGGCCTGATGCCAGGTAAGCATGTGTGGTGCAATTTAGGGTTATAACAGGGTTGGAAGGACAGAATCAAAGAGCTCACAAAATCTTTTAGGGATATCAGGTACTCTCATATTTAACGAGAACTAAAAAAAGAGGTAGATGTACTCTCAAGGAAGGCTATCTAGAAGCAAAAAGGGAAAATTGCCTACAACCTTTGGGTAGATGGAAATGAGGACCCTACCTTTTTCCTAAATCTATATTAGCATATTTGTTCTTCTTATAGTGGTTTTTCAAATCTTAGAGAAAGGTGACAGGTATTTTGGGGTTACACATTTTTGAAAGTTGAATAGGGAAACACTGAACATTAGTTTTTTTTTATTTGGGATACCTTTGCTCCCATCAAGTCTGAGAGCTGAATTGGACCCAATATCATTTCCATCCAAGTATAGTTTTGAGGATGTAGATTTCTGGTCAAGTCTTTTTGCCATGTGTACACAATTATTAATTAATATAATGAGTAATTTTTTGAGAAAAAAAAATACTATGTACATTTATGTATATGCTCATTATTTTTATTTAATATAGATTTTTTTTTCTATTTTTATTTCAGGTTTCGTAAGAGTTACGTTATCTCTAATAAAAAAAATACATTAAAAAGATTTCCATCTACTTAAAATATTCTATATATTATAATAATTAACATGTAAAATCATTTATGATATATATCCACTAAAAACGGCACATGTCAACAAACAAAAATGTCAGATAAAGATAAATATGAAAATATGTAAAGTAAAAGCATTTCATAAAGGCATAATGATTCTAAAAAATAATAGAATATATAAAGTACGATGTTCATTCCGACTTAAAAGTCAAAAACAATGGAAATAATTATAAGTTAACTTTTCTATATTCTAAATATTATAACGTCTTAATATTTAAAAAGTCTTATGGTACATTAAAATGTCTTAATGATTGAAAATACTTATTGTACTTAAATGAGAAGACATGAAGGTGATTATAGAGTGTGATGTATATTCATAATCTAATAATTGGTTTTAACAATCATGATACTTCTTGGAACACAATTATAATTCATTTCAATGTACCCACAACAAGATATAGTTTGTTTTTAATTGTTAAAAGTAGTACATATATTTTAATTGTGATATTCAAAGAGACATGTAATCATAGTCTTGGTCTTGTAGGAGACATGCAACCTTCCTAATGAAAATATAACTTTAGCGTTAACTTTAGGAGACATGTAACTCTTCCAACAAAGAAAACACACTCACAACCCTTACTATCCCATATCCTTTAAATTTTCATTAATAGTAATGACCTAGGGCTTAAACACCATATTAAAAATTTTCTTTTAAGAAAGGAACATTGCCAAATAAACCTATTTAATTGAGAAATAGATTTTAAACTACTTCCAAAAGCATTTTCTTGTCCAAAGGGTTTTATAACCACCATTATACTTATTGCAATGGTTAAATATGGTCATCATAATTATAATAATTATATAAAATACAAGGAAGGTTTTTTTAGTGTTGTATACAAAATAGTTGTCATTAAACTTATTTTTAATTAAGAAAATTAATTTTCTCATGAGTGGAACCATGTTCCATAGTAGATGTGGTTGGTTCTATAACATTGTAGAAGGTTATATAGTGCATTCTTATCCTCTATAACAACTTGTAAGGTTTTACAATATATATTTAATCACTAGAAGAGCCTTATTAGTAACTTGTTGTTATACCCTTATTTGGTCATATTTATTTGGACACACTTCACTTAGCCATACATTTGTGTTTTTGCAATTTTCCACCATTTAAAGCATTGTTTTCCCTTTTTTGTGCTTACTGAGACTTAGCTTAAGGAAAATTGTAGGCACTTGCTTCTTGAATTAAAGACACTCACATGTGCATCATGAGAAAGTGAAAAAATATATAAAAAAAACACACATTAAACACATACTCCTAAGCAAAGGACATGGGGTCTGCACACATGAAAAACCCTAATCTTCCTTCCTAATTGTCTTAATTACTTCTACTTAGTATAAGTAAGAATGACTTATTGGGAGAGAGAAATAGGGGATAGACTTATGTAAGCAAGGTTGTGTTGGAAGAATATATAGAGGAGAAGTCATGTTGTTTGCATTGGTTTCCCCCCTTTTAGAGCCCCTTGGTTATGAGTTTGATATTGGCTTTGTGTTGGGCCTAAACGCCATCTTGTTTCTCAAGTAGAGTAAAGTTAGCAAGTATAGGCATAACATTTGTGAATAAGCACACTAGTTTAGAGGAACCCAGACTCAAGTGATGAAGGTGTTGATAGTAGATAACTAGGTATCATTTGTAATTTCTCTTTATTTTCAATAAATTATGAAGATCTTTGTTCTTCCTCCACCCCTTCCTCCACCTTGCAAATCTAATTGCAAAGAGTTGAATGATTTTGTGTTTAATATTTTATTTGATTTGGAATTTGTTAGAAAACAGGATTACAGAGATAAAATAAAACACAAAAGATACACAATACAATAGAGACATATATATACGTGGTTCACCCATTGTGGGCTACATCCACTAGATAAATTTCCAGGTCCTTCATTTTTTATTATCCAACAAATGAAGGGATACAACCTACAACATATTCGTTGTAGCTTATTCTTCTTTCTCTCATAGTTTCCTCTCTCAAAATACAATATTCACTCACTCACACAATCGCAATACAATTCCCTCATACATAAAAGAGGGTTTTCTTCTAGGGAATAAAAACCTAACATAACTTCTACTATCATATCTATGAAATTATAATGAACGATCCTGATGGAATATGAAATTACAATATTTTACAAGGGAAATTTTCCCAAATTTTCACTTCGGGGCACTACCCCTGAATCCCCCACCAGGGGGGGCTCCATCAGGTAATGGGATCCAAATGTGACTGAAACAACACCTATGAATCGAGAAGATAATTAGGCTCCATAATCAACAATCTCCCACTTCGAGATTGATCACAACAAATTCACTGTTGTTGTACCTATTGGACTATGATCCACCTTGGATCTGGAAAATTTCTCATCTTCACCTTCATGCTTGAAGAGAAAATGAAACTAAGTAGGAACTTAGTTTCTCCCTTGTTACTACCTTTGTTAACATGTCTACAGTATTCTAGCTAGTATGTATCTTTTCCAACTTCAATTTTCCATCTTCCAAAACAAATCATATGAAATGGTACCTGAGTTGTATATTCTTAGTCTTAGAATGGAAGGATGAGTTCTTTGCAAGATGAATGGCAGTTTGGATGTCACAGTGCAACCTTATATTCTCCTCCTTCTTTTCCAATTCCTCCATAAAACTAAGTAACCAAATCATCTCTTTACTAGCCTCTGTAGTAGCAACATGATCTGCTTCTGTTGTTGAAAGTGCAACAACCTTTTGCAGTTTTGAAATCCAACTTACTGTAGTTCCACCTACAATAAAAACATACCCTGTGGTGCTTCTCCTACTATCTTTATCACCTTCCATATATGAATCAACATGTCCCTATAGAACAATTTTTGAACCTCAAAAAATTAATGCATGAGTAGTAGTACCTCTTAAATACCCAAGAATCCACTTTACTTCCTCCCAATGTTCTTTACCTGGATTGTTGATATACCTGCTCACAACTCCCACTACATGTGCAATATATGGTCCTGTGCACACCATAGCATACATCAAGCTACCAATTGTTGATGGATAAGGGACCCTGGACATTTATTTTATCTTATCTTCTATATTGGGACACATTTCCTTGGTTAATTTGAAATGGCTAGCCAAATGTGTACTAATTGGTTTTTCATTCTGCATTTTAAGCCTCTCCAACACCTTCTCTATGTACTCACCCTCAGACAATGTTAGTTTATGATTTTTCCTATCTCTTTTTATTCTCACACCAATGATGTTCTTTGGAGCACCCAAATCCTTCATTGCAAATGACTTAGCTGTTAAGAACCAAACATCAATAGAGCATAGAAAAACCTCAGGAAAAGTACTCAACGCCTTGAAAAAGAGATAATTTCAGATAATAAGCCTCTTCGAGGGGGCAACCTCCTTTTACCCCACTTAAATGTTCAAGTACAAGATGATTCAAAATGAAAATGTCTCCTTGGTATATATATGAGACTAGGGGGTTTAATGGCCTAAAGCCGACATAAATAAAATAACATTACTAATCTAAATTACAATTAATGGCCTAAAGCCGACATAAATAAAATAACATTACTAATCTAATATGCCCCAATTAAGTGGTAATGAGCCAATATTAGGGCTTA
>ML776646.1:2824480-2849012 GCA_009831015.1 Picea engelmannii
TATGTGAGATATTTCTAAGTAAATAAATTATTGGGAGTACATAAGAGAGGAAATTCAAAAGTTTTTGAAATATGCAACTCTTAATCAATGGCGAAAAAGGTTTCTTGAAGACAATTTTCAAAATTTTGGGGGGTTTGGGGGGCTAGTTTTGGCTCCTGAGAACACCATGGTGACTTCTGAAGGAGTTATTTATATTGGTGGATGAGTGTCTTGGTCAATTTTAGGTTTTAAGGGGTTGTTTAGTTAGCCTTAGGATTCTCACCCTTCCCAAAGCTTGATTCACGAATTTTCTTCAGTTCTTGGTTAGTCCTAGCAATCTTATCATTGTGGTTAATATTTTGTGTGAGTGGAGATTTTAACTGCAATCATCAAACAATGTGTCTTGTTGTCAGGTGGGTGAGTATTTAGTTGTGTATAGGTGGCAGAGACATACTCCACTAGAGAAGCTTCTTGATGGAAGTTGAGTTCGATGCACTCATGGGTGCGATTGACAAGGCACTTTGGAACAGATTAGGTATTTTCATCTCAGTGGACGAGCTTAGATTTAATGCTACCCTTAACTCATCGAGGAGGGAAAATTCGGGGAAATATTCCTCTCTATCTTCGGAGAAAATGACTATGTTATCCCCCAACTTATCTTTTTCCACTGTGAGCTTACCAGGAGGGTCCTCTTGCCGACATAGATAATTTCAAAACTAAGTAGGTGATCTAGGTGTTTTAGGGAGATCTTCTGGTGGTATTTTACAAGTGGGTGTTGTTCGTAAACCATTGGGTGGGGGGAATCTTTGTGTAAAACCTTGGATACCAAACAGCTCAAAGCGAAAATTGATTTTAGGGGCAGATATTGGGTTAAAGGATACAATCAACTTGATGCTTTTTTTATTGGTGGGTCACCTATCCTACTATTATATGTGCATAACTTCCATTATAGATTGGGTTCATTCCACCTATTTTCCCCTCTTGTCGTACATGCTAGGATTTATATTCATGATGAAGGGTTGGTTTGGTTTTCAGTTCAAAATCTTAGAGGATACCCTCATTGTCATGGACAAGTTTTGGATCATTGATGGCTACAACTTGGTGCTAAAGCATTGGAGAGTCATGTTTGATCCGGCACAAGGTTATTTATGATTTATCCACCTCTGGGTCTTGTTACCTGGTTTTCTAATGCATTTATGGAACACGAAGGCTTTGGAAGCCATTGGAAACGTTCTCGGTCGTTTTATTAAAGTTGATGAATAGTCACTTTTATCTTCTGATAAAATATTGGGTAAGGTCTTGGTTGAAATTGATATTCATTCTGGCTTGTTCGAGTCCTTAGAGATTGTCTGGTGGGGGCACACCATGAGTCAAAAATTGGATTACTTGGGTATTCTGTTTAGGTTCTCCTATTGCTAGAAGACAAACCATCTAAGAAGATACTGTCAATGTTTTACTAAGGAGGAGGAGTCAGAAGATACAATGCTTAAAAATTCGATTAGAATTGAATCGCCAAGAGAGGAATCCCTTGATTTAGGCACTAATTAATCAAATGCATAGGGAGCTAACCAACCAGTTTTTTCGAACATAGTTACAGGTAAGTTAAAGACTATCTGTCCTACTCGTTTTCTTTCATTATCGGCTTGGGAACGAGATACATTGGACTCCTCTATTCTCTTGGGTGTTGGTATTTTGAATTTTTCCTTTGCTGATAATTTACCGGTTCGACAGGGTTTAAATTCACTTGTTATAGACCATAATGTTCCTGTTGGTGGGGGGGGTTTACTGGTAATTCTTTATCTGATTTTTTGGAACCTCGGGGAGCAAGTGGAACTATAGGTGACACTGGGGGGGATTTTTCCATTCTAGTAGGAACTCTTTCTAGTGGGGAGGAGGTCTCGAGGGGAGGAGGTGGTGTGACTAGTGAGCCGAAGGGGGACAAAATCCTTCCGAGCTTTAGGGAATAAGAAATTGGTGAAAGTTCCATTGGAGTTGTGTTGGATACCTTGATTTCTTCCTACAGAGAGGCTCTCTCTCTTATCCCTATTCCTACCTTTCAGGGGAGAAATGTTTATCGAATATTGGAGCCTGGTGGGGTTTTAAGCCTTTTGGAAATGACAGGGGAGGGTTATGGGAAGAATTTTACTTAGTCAAAGGGTTTGGGGTATGAGATCTCTCTTATAAAAACTCAGAGTGCACATAAAAAAGCAGACTCCACTTCTTCAACTTCTGAGGTGCATATTCCAAATTTCACTGATAATGGGGCGCTTAGAGGCATGGAAGCCCTAGCTAGGGAAAATTCATGATCTTTCTCTCCCAAAATATCATATGGGTGGGGGGGACCCTAAAACCTGCCTCCTTTCGAAGACTACTTTGTAGGACTTCTCCAGATATCATCTTTCTACAAGAAACATTGGTTGATGAAAAAAAGACAAGTTATTTATGAACACCTTTCGATCCTCTTGGCTAACCCGTGTTGTAAGTCGGTTGGAAGTTATGGGGGAATTTTAGTGATTTGGGATCCAAATAAATTTGATCTAGATCCTTATATTTGTTTTGGTGGAATTTTCTTGATAGTTACTTGCATGGAGAACAAAAAGTCACTCTCTCTTTTAAATGTTTATGGACCTTGTTCTAACATAAAAAAAAATGGGGACAAGGTGGCTTCCAGGAGTCTACTACCCCACAAAAATATGATAGCAGCAGGGGATTTTAACTTCACTATAAATGTTGGGGAGGTTTGGGGTGATTCGACACAACTAGACCAACTGGAAGGTTATTTAAATAAGTTGTTTTTCGAAAATTGACTTGTGGATATAGTTCTGGACGTTCTAGCTCCAACTTGGCGAAATGAAAGATCAGGATCAAAGAGTATCTCAAAATGATTGGATCGGGTATATATGTCTCAATATATCATAAGTGGTGAAGGTGGATTAAGGTCATGGGTGGACTATCCATACCTTTCGTATCATGCACCAGTCTTGGTGCAACTTGATACTCATCCTTTTCCGACAGCATACCCTTTTAAATTAAACTCAAGGTGGTTTCTTGAAGAAGAGTTTACTAATATAGTAAAGGGAGTCTATAATGATCCTCAATTTGTGTTAGAACTTGGGGTACAAGAAAGATTAGTTTGGAAATTGAAGTCATTAAAACAACACAACAAAATCTGGGGAAAAGAACAAAGAAAGAAAAATCTTTTAAGATTAGAACAATTGGAGGGAGAACTACAGACCTTATTACAAGTGGTTTCGAAGGAGGTGTGGATTCAAGGAAGGTACATTCACTTAAAGAATTTAGAGGAAGAGAAAAATACGATCATATTATCTGAAGAATAATTATGGAGACAACGGAGCAGAGCCATCTGGATAAAAAGTGGAGATCAAAATACAAAATGTTTCCATCACTTTGCAAGCTCTAGAAGGAATAATAAACATATCTAGGAAATTAAGGATGAGAACGAGCAAGTTCACTTCAGACAAGATGCTCTCAAAAGAGAGGCAACTATATATTTCAAAATGTTTTATGAGGCATTGGTACATTCAAATATTCTTGATCAAGTCTACACAACCAGAATTTTTTCTCGTTTTGTCACTGTGAAGAACTCTATATTTCTTGATAGACCCTGTTCAAAGAAGGAAATTTGGTAAGTCCTAAAGTTATTTGCAAAAGACAAAATCCTGGGGCTTGATGGTTGCATAGTTGAGTTATTTACTCACTCCTTTGAAAGGATACTAGGAAATGTGGCAAAGTGATAAGATCATTAAACTCGAATTTTTTGGCTCTAATTCCAAAAGTAAATAATCCTTCTACTTTTGGTGACTACATATATATTGCTCTTTGTAATCTATGTTAAATTATCACTAAGATTATTTAAAATAGGTTAAAACCTATAATTTCGCAAACTTTGTCGGGAGAACAATTGGGGTTTTTAAAGGGAAGACAGATTCTAGATGCCATTGTCATGGCCCATGAATGTTTGCACAACATAAATTTGAAAAAGTTGAAGGATATATTCTTGAAACTGGACCTAAAGAAATATTACGACTGTATTGATTGGGACTTTTGAAGGTTGACTCTTATACAAACAGGGTTTAGTCTACAAACTACCAAATGGATAATGAGTTGTGTGACCAGTGCAAATTTTTCAATCCTATTATATGGGGAGATGTCTCCATTTTTTCAGAGTGGTATAGGTCTGAGACAAGGCTTCCCATTATCTCTGTTGTTGTTTATTTTAATTATGGAAGGACTTAATCTACTGTTAAAAAAAGGATAGGACGAAGGGAAGTTTTTAGGGGTGAAGGTTTCTAGGATAGTTAAGATACTCCATTTGTTCTTTGTGGATGATGTCCTTATCATGAAAAAAGATTCATTATAGGAATGGAAGGAGATACAATACATTCTAATTATCTTTTGCAGTGATTTGGGATTGATGATAAAGTGGACAAAGTTGAACTTTCATTATGCAGGAATACAAGGGCAGTCTTTAGAAATATTTAAAGAAGTCTTTCCTTACAACTTTGTTGATCTCTCGGAGGGATTTAGATACCTCAGATACTTCCTAAAGATGATTCGTACAAGGCTGTATAATGGAAATGGCTATTGGAGAAGTTTGAAAAAAGGATTGGACATTAGTGCAACATATGGCTATCTCTAGGAGGCCACTTCACTCTAATCAAAGAAGTACTTGAATGTCGACCTGTATATTGGATGACACTAGAATCCATACCAGTCTCGATACTTGATAATATTAGAAAGTTAATTTACAACTTTCTTTGGTCGGGCTGTAGAGAAAAACAACATTTTCATTTGTGTAGTTGGGAAATTGTAGCCAAACTATAGTTCCTGGGTGGTTGGGGTTTAAGAAATATTTTTCTCTTTAATAGAGCGTTGGAAGCTAAATCCCTGTGGCGGGTGTTGATGAAGGAGGGTATATGGAATAAGTTAATAAAAGACAAATATATTCCATATTGTTTGATATCTACTTGGTTCATAACAACTTCAAATAGAGTGATATCTGCCTCACAAACTTGGAAAAATCTATTAAAGTCTTTAAATTTGATTACTCATTGGCTGAGTTGGAGTATTGGGTCCAGTCACTTGGTAATTATAGGAAAATACTGTATTTTGGGACTAGGGGAGTCCTCTTTACTATCTCAAGAACTTTTAACATCCATAAACCAAGAAAACATAAGTTACCTCTACTAAGCTAGAGGTAATAACAAGCCTGGGCTTATAACTATGAACTAGAAAACTAGTGTTGAGCTCAGACTCACTCGTGAATTGGCACTGGAATGGGATGTCTATTGTAGGGCTTTAACAGGATCGGGTGTGCAGCTCGAGAATAAATATGATGAGCTCAAGTGGATAAGAGGAGATAAATCATGTATTATAATAGTAAAAAATGTATATTGTGCCTTAACAAATAAAATTTGGTAATAGTCTATTGGTGGTTGGAGGAGACATATGTGGACCTGGGACATTGCTCTAAAAATTAGACTTTTCAATTGGTTATCTGTTGAAAATAAAATCCTTACATGGGATATCTTGCAACGAAAAGGTTGAATCATAGAGGGAAACTGTAGGTAGCGTCCCTAGTGGGTTTGTTGTTGGGAAAAACACCCTACGGACTAGCAAACTAGGGTCAGACTTGCATGCAGATTTTGACCGAAAAGAAACTACTTTTTAACCTACAACCCAAGATTTAAACCCCTCTTTCACAGTAAATGCATGGAAAAGGACCGCCAACCTTATTACCGACGTTCGATGTAGATCCTCTGTTGTGCTTTGACCACTTGCTTGCGCTGCTCCTTCCACAGATGACCTGCAATCAAGACAAATAACAACTATGCATGTATGCTACTTCTCTACTCAAGGGTTAGAAATCAAGCATAAATTAACCAAACCATAGACAATTCATGTATTGGGACGGAAAAAGTATTCTTTTTATGACTGAAAGTGAATCAACTTACAAACAAAGATGAGACCGACCACCGCTCCTTGAACCTGATCCTGGGCTCGTCTTCTTCTGTCCTTCAACTGCTTTGTGTTAAATATCCTTTATCATGAGGAAAGGCTAAAGGGTTGGGACAATGGATTACGTAAATGGGCAGAGTTTCTTCGCTATATTTTTTCCTCCTCCAAATGGCACCCCTACCCCTTTTTTTATAGGCTAGAAGGAGCTAGGGTTTTGGACGAACCCTCGGCCATGCATGGCCGGGAGTTTCAGTTAACTGACCCATAGCTTTTTGTTCCATTGGAAACTTTCCTTTTTTCGTGCTTTGTTAGGTACACGCGGGCTATAGTGAGTCATCCAGCATACACACGCGTGCAGTAATGGGTTAGGGCGCGTGGGCCTTAACACAAGAGGATTTCCAATGAGTTGTTCAACAGAGTTTTGGCAAGGAAGGGATATGAGTTGGCCTGATGCTAGTAAGCATGTGTGGTGCAATTTAGGGTTATAACAGATGCCCCCTAATGTGTGAGGTCAGAAGAGAATCTGATGGCCGAAATACATTACCAATCTTTACTGATGTGCTAAACGAGTGAGCCCAAGGATCAGGAACCAGGAGGTGTCATCTGCAAAATAACAAATGTCTCACTGAGGCAGGCATACCCATGCTCGTGATAAAATAGAACCATGGCTACCAATCAAATACACTAGAGATCCATGTCAAATAACTATAAAGAGTAGCCGCGAATAATACACAGCGGAGCTACATCCCGAAATCAGAAAGATATACATATAGAGTATCCATCTTCGAGAAGCTGATTCTACCTGATGGTTGTACTTCAGAACTCGAGAAACAGCTTCAAAATCTTCTAAAACTCGGGTAGGAGTGTTATATGAGTGTACGACTGCACTACCCCAAGGTCTTCGACGGCTCGTCGGTTATGAACTTGATAATCTTGATGATCAGACTGAAGCCTTTAGTGATTTCGAACAAGGACTTGATTAGACGTTCAGGATGGTTGGGTATGCGGACAAGAGACATATTGCAGAGGGGCCGACTCAGGCTTAGTGACAAACTTCCCTTGGACAATAGCATGACAAGTGATAAGACTCAGGCAACATATATGTTAATCATAAGTCTACGAAGCAGGAGGCAACGCAAACTCTCCATATGTTTGGAAGAGTAACCAAATAGTGGAGGACACAACTCTATATAGCGAGAAAAGATTCCTAAGGTCGTACTACATCCCATAGTCTAATGATCAAACAGACAGATGTGCTTTATCCAAGGGAGACTCATTATGCTGCCAATAAAGAAAATACTTTTCCCATCCTCTTTTTTGGGGTATATTTGATTTTTTTTTCTTTTCGATAATTTTAGAAAAAGAATAAAGGAATATTACGTTACAATGGAGGAACGAGTACGACAAACATACAAGCTCGAGGCACAAGGACAAGATTGATGTTCTGGTAAAATGATACTTGGGAAAAATCTTTTGGCAGCCAAAGGTGTTAAGACGCAGAAGCAAACTGTCACAAGGCTGATGGGTAAGGTATGCAAATGCGGTTGATAGAACACACAATGGTAACGTCCTTCGATGTAAGTTTAACGAGCCCAGAGAAGGTAAGCTTGGTGGTTTTTCATATTTAGAGAGTCTGAAAAAGCATAAAAGGAGACTCCGCTGGGGTACCTTTTTCGACAATAGTCTAGTCGATTCAAAAAAGGGATAAACTAGCACCGATTAAACGTCAATTCAAAACCATTTTAATGAGTGTGATAAGGACAAGATCACTCGAGTATTTTTTTCACTTTTAAGGTGTCTGAAAAAAGATTAACTATGGACTCCGTCAGGAATATTCTTCTGGACCAATTTAACGAGTGTGAAAGAATAAGGTCACTCGACGATCTTTTCAATTTTAGGGAGTCTGAAAAGAGCTTAACTATGGACTCCGTGGGGGTTTCTTTTTGGTAAATTTAGTCCCTCAGGCCCGAAAAAGGAATAAAATTATACCTGAGAGTACTCTTCTAAAGAATGAGAATTCGATAGAGTATACCTTTGTTCGTACAATTGACCCTCTGGACCGAAAAAGGGGTAAACTACAGCCGGACAGACATGACTTCAAATTTCAGTTTAACGAGCGTGAAAGGTCACAAGATCGCTCGACAATCTTTTCATTTTTAGAGGGTCTGAAAAGGGCTTAAAAGGAGACCCATTATTTTTTGGGAGTCCTGAGGGTGAGACAAAGAGTGAAAAAGACTCATGCAGATGAGGCCCAAACTCATATTCAAGAAAGACTATACGGACTCCCGAGCCTATAGTGTTTTTAGAAATGGAATGGACACCATAATGCAACCAGGACCTACCTAGGGAATCCATGTTCTAGTAAGCTCTACCACCAAGTTGCGACACTTCTAAAGTAGATATGATGGTTCCGTGTCACAACCGGATGGGATTGATCCTATAGAAGAAGAAAAAGGCAATGAGATGCAAAAGTTGGGGTAATAACCTAACCTATATGCTCAAGTTGATTTTTGAAAAATAAATTTTTTTATGGACCGTCAATATTTTCTCGAAACTAAAAAAAAAAAAAAAATTGTCCCAATACCCGATCAAATCCGTCACATATAACTTCTGGATCACTATAAATGGTTTTTGGTATAAAGAAACTGATAAGGGAGGCCAAAAAAGTGACAACAAGAGGCCAAAAAGTCTATAAATAGAAGCTAGCAGCTCATTATCACCATTGCTGATTTGGAAATTGACTCTGGAGCCAAAAGACCCCCTTTGCCAAAGATAGTGATTCTGGGAGCTAAAGTGGACGAAACAAAATTCTGCTTGGACCAAGTAAGTACAAACTCCCTTATCTAGCTATTCAATACTTCCATTTAGTTATTTAGTTGGTTTTTTGGGTGGGCGTCGACCTTAAAAAGGTTGGCCCTAGGTACACGTGGGTTGTCTCTGGACAGGCCATGTGTACACGCGGGCAGAGTAAAGTCTACCCGCGTGTACACGTGATTGTCACCTCTACAACCCGCGTGTACACCCCTTGTATGATAAAAAAACAAACTAAAAGGAAGTACTGACCCTCCTTTACCTTATTGTGTTGGCAGAATGTATGTCCAGTGGAGGGAGAGGGAGCATGAGGCAATTAGTGTGTTGGTTGCTGCAGATCCGAATGTTGTGGCTATGTTAATGCAATGCAGTTTACTCAAATTCTTTCTATGTCCGTTTATGCGCACGCAATCAAGGATACTGAACGCCTTGATTGACTACTGGCATCCTGATGCAGAGGCATTTACGCTAGAGGGGCAATCACTGGTGCCCACCACCGAGGACATTTACTTTCTGACTGGCCTCTCAAGGAGAGGGGAACCAGTCAACTTCCATACTTTTCCTGTGGGGCCGAGTAAGATCTCGAAATTGATAGCTGAGCACTGTGAGGCTGGGACCGAACGTGCGGGCTCCTAGGTACACATTAGCAAGATTACCAACTTAGCGTTACAGACTATCTTGTTACTGATTGGGTGGATTACCGGCTTAGTAGCCGTGCATCAGGCTTCGCGTGCACAGATGAACTGTGCCATCCAGTGCATGAATGCACAAATTTTTGACTGGAGTACCACACTGCTTGAGTGCATGAAGAGGCAATTGACAGATTTCCGACAATGGACACAGAGGAACTTCGGGTTCGGGACCATCTTGTGTTCGTTCTTTTTTGAGAGAGTTCTGAGTTTCAGTCCTCGGGTTGTAGTACGAGGACATCTAGCCTCTTTCCCTGCAATGTGTAGATGGGCAGTGTTACTGCCGCGACAGGGTGGTGGAAGGACTGTTGAGTCCTTCGACGATGACTTCTTTTCTTGGCTGTCACGGCAGATCCCTGTTATCTAGGACTACCCGTATGCAGGGATAGATTTCTCTAGAGATCCAGAGATACCCGTGCCTCCTGGTGAGGAGCGAGGGGAGATGGGTAAGTCTCCACCTTTGTAGTTTTTTTGTTTGCATATGTAGTTTTTATGTCTTTTTGTTATATATATCATTTTTTTGTATGCCAGATTATTTAACGGGTAAACGTTTGTTGCATGTAGATGTGGGACCCATGCGACCTATCGACTATGCACAGAACAAGTGTCGTCCATGGACAGAAGCCGCGGTTGCCGTCGCTGGGGGAGAAGCAGTAGCAGGGAGCCTCCCAGTTGGAGAGGCCGAGATGGTCCTTAGATGAGTTGAGCAGAACTTTATTGCGCTCACTCGCACAGTCCCGATGGAAGAGATAGAGGACCTGCCACCATCCATGCAGACTCATGTTGTGGGGGCACCTCGGACATGGGTCCGATTGTTTAGGCGTTTATCCCATGCTGTGGATGATTATAACAGGGCCCATAGGCCCTGAACAGACTTTAGACTTTTTATGTGCCACGAGCACCTATTTGTATATATTTTTTGAGGGCATAAGCCCGGTGACTCGTTACTATTCCCATTTTTGAGACGCTTGCATCCATCTATGTACTCTGGTTATTTTATGATGTTTATATATGGTTTTTATCTTTTTTGTGTCTTATGGATTATGTGTGAAAAAATGTATTTACATGTTTATGTCCATATTCTTTTTATATGTGGGCAAGATGCCAATCTAAAATTTGATTAGCTAGAGTATCTGTAATTTGGTTTAATCTCCTAGAAATATGAAAATATGTAATATAATCAAAGTTTCATTCTAAGAGATGTACCCTAAGGAGTCGTCAATGTAAAGTCGGATCATGAACCCAGTATACTCTGTTTAGCTGCGACACAACCAGTTGAGCATCGAGATAGACCCAGAGATGAGAGATACCCAATGACAAGGCGTCACAGAGAAACTCAATAACTACGCTATACTCGGCGACATTATTTGTGGTGTCACCTAAGCATGTACCTCTGGAAGATAACAACTGACCCTGGGGTGTAAAGATTACCCAAGTTGCGGAGGCAAGCCTCCGCGTGTGTCGACTAGCACCATTTTCATATCCAACGAACACCTAGGACTCACTTGACATCTGCCATATTGATGAAAGATAACATCAATGACACGTCCATAACACTTTAAAAGAAACTTAAAAAGTAATAGCACAAAGACTATACATATGTTACAAAAAGTTACCCACAAGTGACCTGTCTATGAGTAATACTTCTTGAGGTAGAGCCCATTTCTAGGCTCCACCAAAGCATTCCCTTCAAAATCAACCAAACAACAAGCGCCCTTTTTTAATACCTCTTTGATAATGAAGGGTCTGAACCACATGGGTTTACACTTTCCTGCCCCCAGGGGGTCCTTGTCTTGGTCATAGACCAGGACAAGGTCGCCTTCAGAGAAAATCCAAGGATGAACGGACCTATCATATTGACACTTGACCTTATGTTTATGAGCCTCGTTGGCCAGGGCCGCATCATGACGCTGCTCAAGGTATACTGACTGTTCTTCAAGTGGAGAAGTGTCTGGCAACAACTGTACTGCCAATTTCAGAGATGGGATTTGACATTCTATGGGAAAGACTGCCTCCAGCCCGTAAATGAGTTGAAAAGGTGAGAAACCATTTGCAGTCTTAACAGACGTTCGGTAAGCCCATAATGCCGATTATAACATCAAATGCCAATTTGACTTGGCTGAGTTGATAGTTCACTGTAGAATCATCTTAAGAGTTTTGTTTACAGCTTCCACCTGCCCATTGGCTTGGGGGTAGTAAGGTGATGAATGTTCCTGCTGTAACCCAAGATTTGATGTTAATTCAGTCATCATTTGGTTCTGAAAGTGACTGCCATGGTCAGTGACAATATCTCTCGGGACGCCGAACCTTGCTATGATCTGGTTGAATAAAAAGAGAGTTGCAGTCTCTCCATCATCTTTAACCGTTGGCATAGCTTCGACCCACTTAGTGAAGTAGTTGACAGCTACGATAATATAGCAGTTCCCCCTTGCTGACGGGGGGTTGCATGTAGTGTAATCAGTCCCCCACTTAGTGAAGGGACCAACTGTGATGACAGGAAACATAGGAGCGGGATGTGCCCTCATCTTCCGAGAGAATACTTGGCACGGATGACACTTCTTGACCGATTCAATACAATCTTTGATAAGTGTCGGCCAGAAGTAACCTGCTTGTAGAATCTTTTGGGTTGTTGCCAACCCAGATAAATGACCGCCACAAGCTCCAGTATGACAATCGTTGAGCACTGTGACGGCCTCCTCATGAGTGAGACATCGACGCAAGATGCAGTATACACCTCTCTGATACAATGTATTATCGAGTATGAGATAATTTTTAGCCTGATGGCGTATCCACCGACGCTCGTCATGAGAAGTAGAGGTGGGGCACTTCAAAGTTTGGAGATAGATAAGTATATCTCCATACCAGGGGTCTGAAGATGCAATCAAAAACATATCCCCCCAGATAGGCGATTCCTCTGGCACAACGTCACCTGACTCAACCGAAAGTTCTCAAATAAGCTTTGCGAAGACCAACGACTTCTTGGACTTTGTTGAAACAAAGTCTAAGTCAAATTCTTGGAGGATGACTATCCATCTACTGATTTTTCTCCCTATAACTCGTCTTGTCAACATGTACTGGAATGGATTCACGACATCAATGATGGTGGTCTTACGAAACAGAACATAGTGACGGAACCGTTGAACAGTATGAACTACTGCCAACGCAAGTTTTTCAATATGAGAATAATTTAGTTCTGGTCCTACGAGGCCTCGGTTCAGGTAATAGATTACGTATTCTGAAAACAAATCGTCTTCCTGAACTAAAACCATGCCTATGGTTGACTCTGCAGCAGTTATATATAATAAGAAATCTTTGTTATAGTTAGGTGGTTGTAGCAGAGATGCGGTTGTGAGGGCGTGTTTTAATGAGTCGAAAGAGCGTTGAGTGGCTTCGTCCCAGAAAAAAGGAATGTCTTTCTTTAGTAAATGCATAAAGCCCTTCGTGATTTCGGCATAGTTGGTGATGAAGCGTCATAAGAAGTTTGTCTTGCCTTGTAGACTCTGAAGTTGTAAGATTGTGTGTGGGGGGGGCAACTGGATTATTGCCTCCACATTAAGAGGATCGACCATGATCTCTGTTGTTGATACGATGAAACCTAACAAACTTCCTGACGTTACGCAGAAGCTGCACTTGTTTGGATTCAAGCGAATCCTGAAGTAGCGAAATCATTTGAAGATTAGTCTAAGGTGTGTGGGATGATCCGTTCGCTTGCGAGAGCGTGATGCTAAATCATCTAAATAGGCCTCGACTATATGTTTGAAGTCATGAAAAGCAAAAAACATGGCCCGTTGGAATGTGGCTCCAACATTTTTAAGGCCAAAAGGCTTCTTACGATATGCGAATGTACCCCATGGACAAATGAATGTCGTTTTGTTCGGGTCTTCAGGATTGATTTGGATTTGATTATATCCCAAAAAACCATCCATGAACGAAAAGGCTTCACAACCGACACATTCATCAATGATCTGGTCAATGAATGGTGTTGGAAAATTATCTTTGGGACATGCCTTGTTCAAATCATGGAAATCGATACATACACGAATTGTGCCTTATTTTTTATTGACCAGCATAGGGTTTGACACCCATTGAGTCAAATGAATAGGATAAATGAAACTTGCCTTTAGAAATTTCTCAACCTCAATATTGATAGTTGCTACTTTCTTAGGATTGACTGGACGAAGTTTTTGTCGAACAGGCTTGAGGATACGTTGTGATTTCATGTTCAACTATTTTTGGATCGATACCTAGCATTTCCTCATAAGACCAAGCAAAAACGTTGCGGAATTCTTTGAAAAGATCCGTGTAAATTTGAATCTCTTCGGGGGAGCAATCCACTCCGACAAAGACATTCTCCATGACGCCAGGGTTTCGGGAGATGTTGATGGGTATGGTTACAGCGATAGTCACCATATTGCCCTCAGCATAAATTTCTTGTGTAGCTAAGAGGTTAATAGGACGTGGCCGATCTCTCGTCATGGTAACGGTGAATTCTCCTGCTTCGATTCGGCTTAAATCTGGGAGGAAATATGATCTGTGATGAAGATTTTCCCAAGGTTTGTCTAGACTAGTCATTGCTTCGATTACTGCCTCGTCAGAAGGCAAGACTAAGTCTAACGAATCGACGCTAGCAAGAGAAACTTGAGCCCAAATAGGCTCTAGAAGTGGATCTAACTCTTGTGCGGGAGCCAGATCAGGGTTAGCTGAATCTTGTTGGACTAAAGAGTACGCTACTTCACCGTCCGACAAGGGAATGGACATGCTAGAGTGCCCTGTCTCATCCATCGTGGTCGATGGGGAAGGAAGAATCCAAGGATCCTCAAAGTAAGTCGTGCGGAACGATGAAACTTGAAAAATATCAACCTTATGGTGATTAGATATAAATTTTACATCATTGTGAGGAGGTGGGTAATCGAAGGTACCCATCAAGGACGGGCACAAACCAAATCCTACGTTAACGACCCCTGGTTGAGGATTATCAATCACGGGGACCGTGGATACCCCCAAAGATGGGTCAGGTCTAGAGAAGGATAATTGATCGATGGTCACTATCCGACCCTCATGTGGAAACAACAAGACTCGGAAAACTGTAGCAACCACAGCTTGCATAGAATAAGTCCAACTCCATCCTAATAAGAGATTATAGTCGAGGGGAGCATCGACTACCTCTACTTCGACACACACAGTTTTCCCTCCTAACTGCACAGGGAAAGAAGGAACGATGCCATGTGGTCGGAAAGAACGATCGTCGAACGCAGTGAGGAGAGTAGGTGATGGAGACAAAGCGGGCTGGCCAATGGCCTTCCAGCATGATAACGACATAACGCATGTCGAGGCGCCCTCGTCGACCACCATGTGGAAGATATTCTATGTAAAAGTTTTTGTGGGATGAGCCACTACTATCTAAAACGCTACGTGGTAAGGCAGACGAGGTTTTAAGTTGGTTGTATCTAACATGATGGTACCCAGATTACAAGTCTCCGTAGAGCCCAAAGCGGTTAACAAGGCTTTCCTCTGAGCAAGACAGCTTTGGAGGACCTCCAAAGCAGACATCGCACAAGGGGTTTGTGATAAATCCTCCACCACAGAGTAATTTTGGGCGGCCCTTGCGTTTGGGTTGTGAGAAGCTTTTTTAAATGCACCCTTTGGAATGCGTGTCATAGTTTCTCCCAACGTCTTCTCAATCTGTAGAGGAAGAGATGGGAGGTCAACTTCTTTACCCTTCTCATAAGCGCTTGGTTTACTATAGTCGTGCGCTCTATTCATTATGAAAGCATCATCCCTAACCATATATATGTTCGTGGATGAGGGATTGTTTGGAGGAGGGCAGGCTTCTTGGCTACCCCCTTCTGTACTTGTATAGGCTTGAGTTAAATTTTTCCCATGTTGAAATAGATTAGTCAACACTGCCTATTGTTGATGTGTGACAAACTTTTGGGCCTCTGCAAGTCGAGGACAAAGATGGGTCGGGTGGTCTTCCACACACAATTTGCACGGATACCTCGCCTTCTATTTTTCCGTCGTGTCCCCGCCAGCATTATCAGTGGGTTTTTTATCCCCCTTACCCTTCTTTCATTGTTTTTTCTTCCCTTCATGTTGCTGGGTGGCCTTTGGGTTAGTCGACTGCATGGAGTGTACGTCCAACGTTTGGGTAGGGGGAGCAGCCAAAGTAGTAGTTTGGCTAGTCGTTGTGTGTTGTATAGATAATTGTTGCAACTGTTTTGTCAATTGCTCAGCAGGCTTGGTTTGTGCTGAACCAACAATACCATCGGCATGTGGTCTAGCTCTCTGTCTAGTTTTATCCTGTATCGAACGTGGCGCATCAGGCAAGATGTTGTATAATAAACTAGACTGAGAATAGATGATCTCAAACTGTTGAGCCCTCATGATGGCATCCTCTTCGGAGAAAACTCTGGAAGTTGCGACGTCTTTGGATAACTGTGGGACTAAAGACTTAAGGAACCACTCAAGCAGGAATGTTGGTGGGATGGGTACTTTGATTAGACTCTTCTGGCATCTCCATTCTCGGATATGATCAGAGATATGGTCCGCTGTTGTCTATTCGAAATTGGTGAGTATCTCTATGCCAACGTCGTATCTCACAGGTAACTGGAAATGGTTAAGGAAGGCCATCACCAATTCGCCAAAAGAAGAGTATCTTGAGCGATCGAGCTCGATGTACAATTTCGCGGCACTCCCAATAAGAGTGCATTGAAACAATCGCAATTGTACGGAGTCATCTTTCAATGAGTTAGATGAACACCAAAGATGGAAGGTATTCACATGATCACCTGGATCTTCATTAGGCTTGGCCTCGAACTTTGGAATGTCCGAAGGCAACTTCGTTGGCATAGGAGGCCAACGTGGATCGTGACAAATAGGATAATTTAACAACCTTGTCAAATCTGGCAAGTGTAACGTCGCTAGGAATGGTAGTTTGGGTTGTTGTTGATAACCTGGGAAAAAGGGTCCTAGAGTTTGACTGGCACCAGGTTGCTAGGAAAAGTTTGGCTGTTGGCCCAGATTCTGGTAGAAACCATGGCCCTGACCAGCATAAGGATTTTGCATCTGTGGAGACATCATTGGCTGATTTTCCATAAAGGACATAGGGTGTTGGGCATGCATCGTGTTTGAAGGACTTTGGGAAGGATTACCCCATGCTAGTCCTGATGGGAGAGGCATAGTGGTCTGTCTAGGGTTCCATTGACTGTGGAAAGAATTACCCCAGAACGACATTCCAGAGGAGGGAACAGATCCTTGTCCTGAGTTCCAAGGTCCTGCTATATGTGCCCCCTACGCAGGAATAGTACCTTGCACAAGAGTGGATTGTCCAAAAATGGGATTGCCCCCAGACGGGAAAGCGATTGATGAGAAAGTGTTGTTACCAAACGTCTCGTTCCAAACAAACAGTGTCGAACCTACCGGCATACTGTGCGCAGGTGTTCCTTGACTCCCTATTCCAAATAAACTAGTGTGTGCAGGCTGCCCGGCGGACTGCTGATGCGGACCACCAAGCGAAGGGGACGAAGGATGGATATGACCTCCTGCGTAACGAAAAGCGTTAAAAGGGACAGGAGTGCCCCCAAGTTGACCTTGCAGAGGAGCGTTAGAGCTCCCTGCCCCCAGACCCAAAGTCTGTAAAGTGGAGTAGGTTAGTGCAGGACTTGTACTCGAACTAGGCATACCGTATGAGAACGGAGGGCCTGTCGCACTAGGTGTGAAGGGGGTTGTGGTCGCCGCCATAGACAGGTTCGATCCACTGTGCGACGTAGTTGTGGCCGAGACCATGGTGGCTCAGACCAACGACAGTAAGTTAGGAGATGATTCTCTGGTGGTAGCAACTGTGGTGGAAATGGAAGAATTCTCAGAAGAAGTAACAACGTTTGTTTCCATAGCTATGTGAGGCACTGTCTGACGTTCATGAAATTGGATTGGTGCAGTAAACGATGCCCAGATATCAGTGGTTGGGGTTTCAACCAAGCCAATATTGGCAGTTGATTCCTCCAGAAGTTGTTCGGGCACAAAGGTTTGTAACCCGGTCGCTTCGAAAGACCCTTGTTGGTCTAGCTTCCGCCTTAATGGTGGCTGGGGTGGCTCCAGTGTAATCGACGGAAGGCCCAGAAGCCTTCGTGACCGGCGGAGCTCGGGATCCTCTACTGTGTGAGAAGATCTAAGACATTCTAAGGTATTCTACATGTTCAAAAGTAACACACACTAAAAATAATCCCCTAAGAGATAAGAGAAGCAATCACTAAACTATTTGGAAGAACAGTTACAACAACCAACACTAGAGAAACTTACCGGTGCAAGTGCAACTTGAATACGGAAGCACCCTCCAGGTATACTCTGCAAAGCGTGGCCCGATGTTTGTCCTAAGTACCGTGGTATACCCCCATAGTTACCCATGTATGTCCCTAAAAAGATTGGCAACTAGGTTGCCAGCACGCGAACAGTCACCAGGCGGGTACAGTCGAAAGTCGGGTAGACCATAATGAGTAGGGTATCAAGCCCGAAACATGTCAAGGGTATCGAGAGAAAATGGTCCAGAAGACAACTGAGGACCTCGAATGGATTCGAGACCCACGAAGCCCTGTGGCAAATGCAAACGACGGAATCCCAAAACAAGCCCTCGATATGTGTTCTCCACTATGATTGGTCCGGCTTTGGAGGGGTTATCTCCGCTATCTTTCTGCACGCGACCTCGTGTTTATCCCCTGTGTTAGAGGGGGGTCCCAGATAACTTCCACGAAACTGGACTTAGACATTCCCTACCTCAGACTCTAATGTTTAGTTTTGAGTGGTCTTGAAGAGTTTCCTCTCCAACCTAATTTAAGGCCCTAATCCTGAACTAGTTTGTGAACCCTACAAACATAAAAGTCTAGTGGATTTTAAGATTAGCGTTGCTTTTAAGGCTTTTTCTTACGTCAAGGGATGTGAAGGTGAAACTGATGATGTGTAAAGATGAAAGAAAAAATGAATGAAAAAAGATGGAAACAAAAGACTTTTACTAAATGCAAAAATTTCAACAACTTTTCACAAAGAAAGATTTTTTTCTCTTTTCAATTTTTATAAGATTTTATACAACAAACTTAAAGGAATTTCTCTCCACTACGAGCTACTTATGCTCAAAATGCACTGCAACAACTTACAAAATAAAAGACTTCTCCCTAGCTAATGATGCAGAAACACACTCTTCAACCAAAGAAGACAATGAAAAGAGATTTTTTATTTATTTAAGTGCTAGTAAAGCAACAAAGGGAAAATACCGACAAGCACAAAACAAAACAAAAAAACAAATTCTGGCTTAAAGCGCAGATCACAAAGAATCAGAGTAAAGAATCACACAATGGCAATAAAAAAACAAAGACTCTCACGGTTTTCTAAATACCCAATAAATAATTTTTTTATTTTTATTTTCTGTCAAATATTAACTGAGAAAAAACAGGCTAAGGGTAAGATGACCTAACCTACTGACTGTTCAAACCTAGTCTCAAACACCTGAGAGGAATACTTCTCATCAAAGGAGGGGATGACTGCCCCACCCTGAAAAAAAAGTGGCCTGTCAAGCACGCTACTGTCACTAAAACAACACGTGTGCAAATGCGTGCTGAGCAGAAACATGAAGCGTGTACACTCGGGCTGACCTTGTACAGGCCGTGTGTATGTCTAAATTCTAAGACAAAAATGAAAACAGACAGTCCAGACCAGGAAGAGGCCTCTGGTATTGATAACCAGGGTCCCTTGAAAGCTTGGATGCTCTTTCTAATAGAGAAGAAAAATAATGCAAGGAATAATAAGGAAAAAAAAAACAATCTGAGATAGGACTGTGAACCAACAAGAATCAGACAGGATACCAAAAAACCCCCTGAGAATGTATAATTCTGACAGGAAAGAGGAGGACTGCCTCTAAAGTTCTATGAACTCCTACACGCTACTTCTATCTCTATAGCTAGCGTTCACACACGGGCTGTAAGAGGATAGGGCACGAGTACACACATGCAGGGCTTCTGTAGGCCGCGTGTACTTCTATGTGTCCCGACAACTACCGTCAAGCCAAAGTCATGGAAAACTGGTATGAAGAACCAGGCTCCCTGCTAGCTCAAACCTTATAGAAAAAGACAAGCAAAGAAAAATAGAAAACCTAATCTTTAAACTACCCAAAAACTTTAAATAAATCCAGAAACCCTAAAGAGTATTCTCTCTAGTATGGTCATCAATTCTGTTGTTGGGAAAAACACCCTACAGACTAACAAACAAGGGTCAGACTTGCATGCAGATTTTGACCGAAAAGAAACTACTTTTTAACCTACAACCCAAGATTTAAACCCCTCTTTCACAGTAAATGCATGGAAAAGGACCACCAACCTTATTACCGACGTTTGGTGTAGATCCTCCGTTGCGCTTTGACCACTTTCTTGCGCTGCTCCTTCCACAGATGACCTGCAATCAAGACAAATAACAACTATGGATGCATGCTACTTCTCTACTGAAGGGTTAGAAATCAAGCATAAATTAACCAAACCATAGACAATTCATGCATTGGGACGGGAAAAGTATTCTTTTTATTACTGAAAGTGAATCAACTTACAAACAAAGCTGAGACCGGCCACCGCTCCTTGACCCTGATCCTGGGCTCCTCTTCTTCTGTCCTTCAACTGCTTTGCGTTAAATCTCCTTTGGCATGAGGAAAGGCTAAAGGGTCGGGACAATGGATTACGTAAATGGGCAGAGTTTCTTCGCTATATTTTTTCCTCCTCCAAATGGCACCCCTACCCCTTCTTTTATAGGCTAGAAGGAGCTAGGGTTTTGGACGAACCCTCGGCCATGCATGGCCGTGAGTTTCATTTAACTGACCCATAGCTTTTTGTTTCGTCGGCAACTTTCCTTTTTTCGTGCTTTGTTAGGTACACGTGGGCTGTAGTGAGTCAGCCAGCGTACACACGCGTGCAGTAATGGGTTAGGGCGCGTGGGCCTTAACATAAGAGGATTTCCAAAGAGTTGTTTAGCAGAGTTTTGGCAAGGAAGGGATATGAGTTGGCCTGATGCCAGGTAAGCATGTGTGGTGCAATTTAGGGTTATAACAGGGTTGGAAGGACAGAATCAAAGAGCTCACAAAATCTTTTAGGGATATCAGGTACTCTCATATTTAACGAGAACTAAAAAAAGAGGTAGATGTACTCTCAAGGAAGGCTATCTAGAAGCAAAAAGGGAAAATTGCCTACAACCTTTGGGTAGATGGAAATGAGGACCCTACCTTTTTCCTAAATCTATATTAGCATATTTGTTCTTCTTATAGTGGTTTTTCAAATCTTAGAGAAAGGTGACAGGTATTTTGGGGTTACACATTTTTGAAAGTTGAATAGGGAAACACTGAACATTAGTTTTTTTTTATTTGGGATACCTTTGCTCCCATCAAGTCTGAGAGCTGAATTGGACCCAATATCATTTCCATCCAAGTATAGTTTTGAGGATGTAGATTTCTGGTCAAGTCTTTTTGCCATGTGTACACAATTATTAATTAATATAATGAGTAATTTTTTGAGAAAAAAAAATACTATGTACATTTATGTATATGCTCATTATTTTTATTTAATATAGATTTTTTTTTCTATTTTTATTTCAGGTTTCGTAAGAGTTACGTTATCTCTAATAAAAAAAATACATTAAAAAGATTTCCATCTACTTAAAATATTCTATATATTATAATAATTAACATGTAAAATCATTTATGATATATATCCACTAAAAACGGCACATGTCAACAAACAAAAATGTCAGATAAAGATAAATATGAAAATATGTAAAGTAAAAGCATTTCATAAAGGCATAATGATTCTAAAAAATAATAGAATATATAAAGTACGATGTTCATTCCGACTTAAAAGTCAAAAACAATGGAAATAATTATAAGTTAACTTTTCTATATTCTAAATATTATAACGTCTTAATATTTAAAAAGTCTTATGGTACATTAAAATGTCTTAATGATTGAAAATACTTATTGTACTTAAATGAGAAGACATGAAGGTGATTATAGAGTGTGATGTATATTCATAATCTAATAATTGGTTTTAACAATCATGATACTTCTTGGAACACAATTATAATTCATTTCAATGTACCCACAACAAGATATAGTTTGTTTTTAATTGTTAAAAGTAGTACATATATTTTAATTGTGATATTCAAAGAGACATGTAATCATAGTCTTGGTCTTGTAGGAGACATGCAACCTTCCTAATGAAAATATAACTTTAGCGTTAACTTTAGGAGACATGTAACTCTTCCAACAAAGAAAACACACTCACAACCCTTACTATCCCATATCCTTTAAATTTTCATTAATAGTAATGACCTAGGGCTTAAACACCATATTAAAAATTTTCTTTTAAGAAAGGAACATTGCCAAATAAACCTATTTAATTGAGAAATAGATTTTAAACTACTTCCAAAAGCATTTTCTTGTCCAAAGGGTTTTATAACCACCATTATACTTATTGCAATGGTTAAATATGGTCATCATAATTATAATAATTATATAAAATACAAGGAAGGTTTTTTTAGTGTTGTATACAAAATAGTTGTCATTAAACTTATTTTTAATTAAGAAAATTAATTTTCTCATGAGTGGAACCATGTTCCATAGTAGATGTGGTTGGTTCTATAACATTGTAGAAGGTTATATAGTGCATTCTTATCCTCTATAACAACTTGTAAGGTTTTACAATATATATTTAATCACTAGAAGAGCCTTATTAGTAACTTGTTGTTATACCCTTATTTGGTCATATTTATTTGGACACACTTCACTTAGCCATACATTTGTGTTTTTGCAATTTTCCACCATTTAAAGCATTGTTTTCCCTTTTTTGTGCTTACTGAGACTTAGCTTAAGGAAAATTGTAGGCACTTGCTTCTTGAATTAAAGACACTCACATGTGCATCATGAGAAAGTGAAAAAATATATAAAAAAAACACACATTAAACACATACTCCTAAGCAAAGGACATGGGGTCTGCACACATGAAAAACCCTAATCTTCCTTCCTAATTGTCTTAATTACTTCTACTTAGTATAAGTAAGAATGACTTATTGGGAGAGAGAAATAGGGGATAGACTTATGTAAGCAAGGTTGTGTTGGAAGAATATATAGAGGAGAAGTCATGTTGTTTGCATTGGTTTCCCCCCTTTTAGAGCCCCTTGGTTATGAGTTTGATATTGGCTTTGTGTTGGGCCTAAACGCCATCTTGTTTCTCAAGTAGAGTAAAGTTAGCAAGTATAGGCATAACATTTGTGAATAAGCACACTAGTTTAGAGGAACCCAGACTCAAGTGATGAAGGTGTTGATAGTAGATAACTAGGTATCATTTGTAATTTCTCTTTATTTTCAATAAATTATGAAGATCTTTGTTCTTCCTCCACCCCTTCCTCCACCTTGCAAATCTAATTGCAAAGAGTTGAATGATTTTGTGTTTAATATTTTATTTGATTTGGAATTTGTTAGAAAACAGGATTACAGAGATAAAATAAAACACAAAAGATACACAATACAATAGAGACATATATATACGTGGTTCACCCATTGTGGGCTACATCCACTAGATAAATTTCCAGGTCCTTCATTTTTTATTATCCAACAAATGAAGGGATACAACCTACAACATATTCGTTGTAGCTTATTCTTCTTTCTCTCATAGTTTCCTCTCTCAAAATACAATATTCACTCACTCACACAATCGCAATACAATTCCCTCATACATAAAAGAGGGTTTTCTTCTAGGGAATAAAAACCTAACATAACTTCTACTATCATATCTATGAAATTATAATGAACGATCCTGATGGAATATGAAATTACAATATTTTACAAGGGAAATTTTCCCAAATTTTCACTTCGGGGCACTACCCCTGAATCCCCCACCAGGGGGGGCTCCATCAGGTAATGGGATCCAAATGTGACTGAAACAACACCTATGAATCGAGAAGATAATTAGGCTCCATAATCAACAATCTCCCACTTCGAGATTGATCACAACAAATTCACTGTTGTTGTACCTATTGGACTATGATCCACCTTGGATCTGGAAAATTTCTCATCTTCACCTTCATGCTTGAAGAGAAAATGAAACTAAGTAGGAACTTAGTTTCTCCCTTGTTACTACCTTTGTTAACATGTCTACAGTATTCTAGCTAGTATGTATCTTTTCCAACTTCAATTTTCCATCTTCCAAAACAAATCATATGAAATGGTACCTGAGTTGTATATTCTTAGTCTTAGAATGGAAGGATGAGTTCTTTGCAAGATGAATGGCAGTTTGGATGTCACAGTGCAACCTTATATTCTCCTCCTTCTTTTCCAATTCCTCCATAAAACTAAGTAACCAAATCATCTCTTTACTAGCCTCTGTAGTAGCAACATGATCTGCTTCTGTTGTTGAAAGTGCAACAACCTTTTGCAGTTTTGAAATCCAACTTACTGTAGTTCCACCTACAATAAAAACATACCCTGTGGTGCTTCTCCTACTATCTTTATCACCTTCCATATATGAATCAACATGTCCCTATAGAACAATTTTTGAACCTCAAAAAATTAATGCATGAGTAGTAGTACCTCTTAAATACCCAAGAATCCACTTTACTTCCTCCCAATGTTCTTTACCTGGATTGTTGATATACCTGCTCACAACTCCCACTACATGTGCAATATATGGTCCTGTGCACACCATAGCATACATCAAGCTACCAATTGTTGATGGATAAGGGACCCTGGACATTTATTTTATCTTATCTTCTATATTGGGACACATTTCCTTGGTTAATTTGAAATGGCTAGCCAAATGTGTACTAATTGGTTTTTCATTCTGCATTTTAAGCCTCTCCAACACCTTCTCTATGTACTCACCCTCAGACAATGTTAGTTTATGATTTTTCCTATCTCTTTTTATTCTCACACCAATGATGTTCTTTGGAGCACCCAAATCCTTCATTGCAAATGACTTAGCTGTTAAGAACCAAACATCAATAGAGCATAGAAAAACCTCAGGAAAAGTACTCAACGCCTTGAAAAAGAGATAATT
>ML776646.1:2871372-2887091 GCA_009831015.1 Picea engelmannii
CTCGAACCAGGAACCCTCTTTTCCTGCGAGTTACCTTACGCTCTGATACCAGTTGTTAGAAAAACAGGACCGCAGAGCAATAAAATAAAACAAATGCAGAAACAAAAACACAGAAGACACACAATACAAGAGAGACACAGATTTACATGGTTCACTCAGTGTGGGCTACGTCCACCAGAGAAATTTCCAGGTCCTTCGTTTATTATTATCCAACAAATGAAGGGATGCAACCTACAGCAGAACCTGCTGTAACTTCCTCTTATTTCTCTCACAGTCTCCTCTCTCAAAATACAATATTCACCCTAGTACATAGCCGCAATACATTTCCCTCATAAAAGAGGGTTGCCTTCTAGGGAAAAAAACCCTAATATAATCTCTACCGTTAGATCTGCGACCTTATAATGAACGGTCCAGATTTGCAATGAAATTACAATATACTTTTATAAGGAAATTTTTGCTTTGGGGGCTTCGCCCCCGAACCCCCGCTGGGGGCCCTCTTGCCCCTAGACTCCCCGGACCCCGCAGAGGGGGTACCCCCCCTCTGCACTCCCCCGCGTGGAAGAGTGTACATACTTCTGGGGTGTAAATACTTCATGGGGTATAGACACGGCTGAAAGCAAAGGACCTCTGCACTGGGAAGATAATCAGGCTCCACAACCAACACCATATACAAGTTGAAAAGGGGTATACCTATTTAATCATTTTGTGGTAGACTGATACACCCATAAAATAGTTGGAACTCACTCATCCTAGTCATCTTGATTTGCGCAACATACTTTAGTAATCCCCATCTCCAAGATTTTATTAAATGCTTCCATTGTTCCGTTACAATACAAATGGTGGGGATTGATCGTATGATGTCGAGTAAAAAATTCTCTAGTAACGGTCGTTATATTTTCACTGTGAAAGTGGGCTCCTTGGTCACTGGTCAAGCTTCGAGGGAAACCAAACTTGGTAATAACATTCTAAAAAATAAACCATGATGCAATGGTTGTAGAACGATCCCAAAAAACCTCTGTTTTATCCCAATGATTCAGATAGTCAATTGTGGTAATTATGTATTTTGATTTTGAATTCTTATCTGAGGATTTATCGGACTGATGAAATCAACAACCCATTTTTAAAAATCTTGTAGTGTGCGAATAGGGTGTAGAGGCAACTCATCACGACGTGATGGTTTTCCCACTCTCTGACATACATCGCAGGCCCAACATATTCCTTAACATCTTTAAACATTGTAGGTCACCATATTCCTTCCTATAAGATCTTTCTAGAAATTGCCTCTCCTCCAATGTGTCCTCCTGCAACTCCACTGTGACATTCCCATAGAATATCAGGTCTTTCATGGTTGATCACACAATGCCACAATATATTATCTAATCCAAATTTGTAGTGTTGGACCACAATCAGTTGATAATCTATTGTGTGAACCACTAGGTTCCTCTTTTTTGTTTCATAATATCATTTCTGTGTAATACCAATAGTTAAGAATAGGTAAATTCCCAACAAATGATCAGGAATGGCCTCAATACATAGCATATCTGCATCTGGGAGCTAGTCATCTATAGGTCCACCACTTTCTCTAGGCTTTAGGCAGAACAAGTGATATTTCCTAACATTTAACTTGCAAGGCTTAAAAATGACCTCAAATGAGAAATCCTGAAACAATAGAAACCACTTGCAAATGTGACCTTCTAACACAAGTTTGTTCACCAAACACTTCAAAACAGAATGGTTAGTAAAAAAATTAAAATGACTTCCAAATAATTAATGCCTAAACTTTTGTAAATCATACACCATAACCAAACCTTCCCTTTCAGTTGTGGTGTAGATGATTTCAAGTTAGGAAATGGTCCAAATTCCCTTCCCCCAGTTGCACAAGAATAGTGCCTAGCGCAATTACAGAGGCATTGATATGCACATGCAATTCAATTTTCCAATTATGATAGGTCAGAATAGGTGCAGTAATCATCTTGTCTTTAAGGAGATAAAACACTGTATCGCGGTCCAAATCCAGCGAAATCCTTCATATTTCCTGAGAAGTTGTTCCAAAGGTGTTTTTATGCTTGCATAACCTATGATAAATCGATGATAATATCCAGTATGTCCCAGGTTCGTATGCAACTGCTTGAAAATGGTAGGAGGAGGCATATTTAGAATGACTGCAATTTTCGCATGATCTATTAACACTCCTTCTCGAAAAACAATATGAACTAGAAGATTTCCAAATGGTACCATAGATGATTTTAGGGCCTAAATTTCGTCAATGGGCTAATTTTCCATGGTTTTTCCCAAAAAATGATTCACCAATTTCCATTTTTTTCTAAAAACAATTTTCCCAAATTCCATAGAATAAAATTATTTTACCTTAAAAATCGCCAAGAGTTTATATAGACTTTATAAAATCCTTAGAAATTTGAATATTTTTACAAAATTATCACCAAACATTTTACATTTTGCATATTAAGGACTAGTAAGATTATCTCGGGTTTCTACATTTCAATATAAATTATCATACTTAGAATTATCATTGAATGGTACACAAAAAATACAGTTTCTTTGATTAAGGGAAGTTTGTAACTGTCTATAGTGGTCCAACATCAATCATAATATCCCAATGTACTATTTAAGTATCTATATACAATCCAATCATCCAAGTATTGTTATAACCCTAAATTGCACCACACATGCTTACCTGGCATCAGGCCAACTCATATCCCTTCTTTGCCAAAACTCTGCTGAACAACTCTTTGAAAATCCTCTTGTGTAAAGGCCCACGCGCCCTAACCCATTACTGCACGCATGTACACACTGGATGATTCATAACGCACGTGTACATGCGTGCAGTAATGGGTTAGGGTGCGTGGGCCTTTACACAAGAGGATTTTCAAAGAGTTGTTCAACAGAGTTTTGGCAAAGAAGGGATATGAGTTGGCCTGATGCCAGGTAAGCATGTGTGGTACAATTTAGGGTTATAACAGGTATACCTCAAGGAACTTATGGATGAAATCGTGGAATGTTGCGATAACAACCCGAGAAAATAATGTGGGGGAATTCTTAAGCTCAAAAGGCATAAAGTTGTAGGTAAATGATCCCCACTCAGTAGTTAAAGTAGTATTCTTATTATGTTCCTCGGTGATTCAAACCTGGTGATATCTGGAGAATCCATCTATAAAATAATATGCCTCATTTCTCGTTGGTTGATCTAGTACCTCATCGCTAAAGGGGGTAGGAAAAGGGTCATGTACACAAGAAACATGCAGGCTACGGTAATCCACACAAAATCGTATATCATTCATAACTTTATTGGTTTGTATCAATATAGGAATAATCCATTCATCCTTATCGATAGAAAAAATCAGCCGAGCTATGAACATTCTATCAATTTCCCACTTCACGTCCTCTTTAACTTGGGTATTAAGCCGATAGGGCCTATGCTTGACTGGTCTTAATTCAGGATTTAACTCGATCCTCGATGATTCAAACCTGGTGATATCTGGAGAATCCATCTATAAAATAATATGCCTCATTTCTCGTTGGTTGATCTAGTACCTCATCGCTAAAGGGGGTAGGAAAAGGGTCATGTACACAAGAAACATTCAGGCTACAGTAATCCACAAAAACTCGTATATCATCCATAACTTTATTGGTTTGTATCAAGATAGGAATAATCCATTCATCCTTATCGATAGAAAAAATCAGCCGAACTATGAACATTCTATCAATTTCCCACTTCACGTCCTCTTTAACTTGGGTATTAAGCCAATAGGGCCTATGCTTGACTGGTCTTAATTTAGGATTTAACTCGATCCTTGTCCCCCCTAAATCTCCCTTAATGCATTTTAATTCTAAAAAATATGTAGGAAAAAAATCCTCATATTCCTACAATAGAGCCTGTATTTTTGTCATGGTTTGTTCATCCCAATAGTATCTATCCAATGGATGCTAGCTTAGGATGCTCATTAGTTCCTATATTGAATTTCCACAACTTCAAGGGTTTGGTATAGGAACTACTAACAACCTTCGAGATAGTATATTTAACTTCCCTATTCCCTTCAGATTCCTAAAATGTCAGATGCCTAAGTTCCTCAAGGTCGTCAGGATCTTCTGGGTCTCTATCAACAGTAAGACAGACTGCAGGTAGTCTAGCAGGAGATGGGTAAATGATATGATTAATAAGGAACTCATGTTCAAAACATACAATAGGAGGATGTATAGTCTTAACTTCATCAACAAAAAGTATTTTCTGAATATGTTTCAAAGCTACAATGATTTCAAGGGACATACCCGAGAATAAGAAGTATTGACAGAACTAATGTTGAAGGATTTTCTAGCAACCAATTTGGCATTGATTTTCCTCATGTATATACCAAGAAGTTGGAATTTTTTCCAAGGAATGAATAAACTAATGCACCCACGATTGAGAAGGAAGTTACACAACTTCCCACACATGAATACAGTGCGCAACATGCTCCCTCAGATTTGAAATCCCTTCATATAATTCCAAAGTTGATTGTTTCAGATTCAACAAAGTAAGTTGTGGAGGGAAAATAAAGAAATGTTGGATGGCATTCTTTTCTTTGTCCCAGGTCGATAAAGTACCCTTGTGGGTGGCCCACCATATCACTGAAGAGGATATTAATGCAACTTCGAGTACATGAATTATTTTCTTTGGCATGACTTTATCCTCTAACTCAACCAGAAAGTTACATAAATATGAAGTGACATCATAGACAGGGTAGTCTTTGAACTCTAACCCAATCCACTTGGACTCTTTGATAGTCATGCAATGTCGTGAGAAGTTCTCATATATTCCCTATTTCCATTTTTCAAAAGAAACCTCAAAATCTTCACCTACATATTAAATATTGTGCCAACTTACCGAGCCATCTGGAGTTGGGTTAATGTATTCCACTTGCTTCCCTATAATCAAAGTATATAGGTGGTCCAATTCATCCTCTATGATATTCCCCTCTACCTGATATGTATAGCGAGGACCTCGGTAGGGATATTGTGGTTGGGTGACTTTCATACCATCTAGTTCAAAGGTCATGATTTCCTTCTTAATATCTATAACATCATAATTATCATAATCCCAGTCGATACCTAAAAGAGTCGGGTATAGGTCCTTCTCACCCATGATTTCTATAACCTTGAAGTCAACCATTGTCTTGACTCCATCTAAGTCCACTTCAACATTCTACAGCCATTCAATAGGATAGATACAATATTGATTGTCCATCCACAACTGAATGGGTGAATAAACAAGCATGGGATTACCAATGGAATACCACATGTTCTTTGGGAATATGTTGACGTCAGACCCCAGATAGAGCATAACATCATTAATCGCGTAGCCATCAATGTGAGCATTTAGTCTAAATTCCCTTCTAGATCTCCTCTTCCTTTTATGAATTTGACTAGTATTTCTTTCTCGGAGGTTAGAAACAATAAATTCCTCAGTGCTACCTTCATTCTAAATAGTCCCCTTAAGCATTTTTCGCAACTCTTTGGTTAGTTATTCATGATCCAAAATATCATAAAGTAAACAAAACCACAATTCAATAGTTTGGTGGGGTCTCGCTGGAGGATCTTTATGTGCCACACAATTTTCAGAAATCTTAGGTTGAGGCTCATATATAGAGTCTGTAGGTATCAGTACTATAGGATTATAAATACATTAAAATATCTGAACAACGTTCTTAAAGAATTTTTTTTCACAAGGGGGTGTTGAGGGCTTTGAGATCCCTTTAACTCAACAACGGGAACCAAACCAGCTTAAGAGGCCCAATTATACTTGTAAGAGATTGATGAGTGGTAAGGTTATCCAGATTTGTGATCTGGATGGAATTATCGATGGGATTTATTCGTGATTAACAGATATGTATTTTTTGTTCAAACTTTCCTCAGGCTATGCAGTTGTCTTTTGGTTATTTTCTAACATTTTGTAACAAAATAAAGATAGAGCTTAAACTAAATGACAGAGGAAAGTTAATTATGCGTTGGGGAAGGCTAGGGTCCAAGATAACCTTTATACCTTAGCATGTAGACGAAGAATATATAAACTACTTCAAACTAGCATTAATACCATTTTGATTTGTAGACATTCAACATTGTCTGAGATAACAGTTATAGAAATAAAATATATACGTGACAAGAAGTTAGTGAAAGAAAAAATAATTTCCAGTGCTCTATTATCAATCATAGGTTAACAAAATCGATTTATATTCATCAACTGGAATAAAATAATGGTGAAAACATTATAAGATAACTTTGAATAACATATTAAATAACTCTTACTCAATACAGCAACAAATATTGAATATGAAGATAGAGATAGTCTGCCTCGGTCCAATCGCATTCACGCCTCAGATGAAAGAAGTGTCTTTGGTTCTAAACATAAATTTTTAATTAAAATAACTTTCACATAAATAGTTCTCTTACAATATTTCAGAAAAATTGTTTCTCTCGAAAACCATTGACCCTTTGACACAAGGTCGATTCCCTTATCTATAAAAAATAACTAAACTAAAAATATCTACTAAAGTTGTGTTAAGTTAAGAAAACACCACATGGCAGACTTTATCTATTTGTTTTCTTTTTCTTCTCTTTTGATCATCTAGTGGTTTTGCTAAAGTGTATTGTTCCTCTCGTATTCTGACCATCTGCAAAAGATATCTTTGCATGTATTTTCATATGGGAACCCGTGTTGATCCATCGGAGCGAAGAGAACCTCCTTCATCTCAATTGCTTGTTCCTTGTACTTGATTAGTTTGACACTTAAGCGTTGTAATACTATGAGATCTTTAATTGGAGGCTCCATGAACCTCTTCACTTGACCCAAGATCATGCTTGAAACCCGTGAAATCTCTGCTTCGTACACCTAGTCTTGGTCTGCATGTTTCTTAACTATGTTGCATAGATCAGAGAAAACTTCTGGTGGACCAAATTTTGGCAAGTCGATATTCCTCATTTCCTGACTTATTTTCTCCCAATTTTTCTCACATTCTTCCCATGTCTTCTGCATTTTTTTTTGGGGTTCCTAGACCATGCTTACCCAGTATTCAACTTCCTTCCTTATTCAGGCGATGTTGTTGTCCATCAACGCTCGAATTCCATTCTCTTCTCTATCTCGGCCCTTCTGTACTTCGTTGATGTAGTCTATCAACTCTAAGGCTTGATGGGATTTCTCATACCATCACTTCATGTCTTTACAAGTTTCCAACCCCATGAGGGCATCTTCTTGGAAATACGCTATGTGAGCAGTGAAGAGTTCTCTCTCCGAATTGCACATACATCTATCAGAACTCACACTTCAAGAGTACCACTACCTGTGTTGAATTTTGGTAATACTCCACTTGATGTCGCATATGGTCCAGTTCTTTCTTCATGGAGGATACCTCTATTTCATCCCTTTTTTCCTTATCTCAAGTGACGTCGATTATGGCCATCCCTACTCTGATTAGATAAGTCATATTAGCATTTTTTGTGTCAAACAACATCTCCTCTATCGCTACGAGAAGTGTGCTATCAAGCGTGAGATTCCTTTTCTTTACCGTTATTCTCATCACAACTTTTATTTTATTTTCATAAGAAATTTCTTGTATATCGGTGACTTCATCTACTGGTTCAAGAATATGTTGATCTCCCCAAGACAGAGTATTACCTAGGATTCCCTCTGTATAGAGGTATTCCATGGCACGTTCTCTTAGTTCCCTAGCAGGGGAAAATTCTATATGTTCTGGTGACTTGGCCTCATGCTGATCCTCGTTGGCTGATGGAGTCTTGGCCCTAGATGGGGAAGTAGGCGAAGGATCGACATTAGTTGGGAGTTCAGCTGTTGAGATGTCGATTTTGGACTACCCCATTCCTTCTTCTTGTTCACCAGCATCCAAGTCATTCTTGGATTTGTAATTCTTAGGATGTGTTCCCAATTAATCAAGAAATATAGTGTCAAGAGTTCTCCTAGCTACTAGGTCTCCTTCTTAAGTATTTGGAGTCACATCATCATAAACTGGAGAAGATGTTTCAACTAGTTCCTTCTCCTGTGTTATTGGCACCGAGGTTATGTGAGAGGCATCGGAATCTTCCTCATCGTCATATATTGTGATTAAATCTATGAGGACATTAGGCATATCCATCCCACTTGATGTTCTCGCTGACCTTACCTGGGATATAGTAGTCACCGACGATCTTGCCTGTGGTGACCTAGGGCTAGGGTTTTCTTGATCAACGGTCTCTTCTGGGGGAATTGTCTTTCAACCATTTATCTCTTTCTCATGATCTCTTGTATCGATCAGGGTAATTCTCAAGGGTTCTATCAATGTATTAAGTAATGGATCTTCCCCTAGTCTTTGCATAGCTCTCTCGACTTCTTCTAGTAATAATATCCCCCTTTTCTAAGCTTCTGTCGCTTTTTTTTCTCTATTTTCTTCTCTTACCCTAAGGGATTCTTGAGGTGTGTGATCCAATGTCTCAACTTGTTCATCCATGGTCATTGCTTTGAATTTGGTCATATTATGGTTAACCCTTCTATGGAGAACTTCCTCCTAGTCATGTGCACCTTCGATAAATATCTCATCTTTGAAGCTATCATGAGCATATGGCCAACATGAGGACACCTGTGATGTGTGCTTGAGTACTAGGCCTTTTGTATCATGCTTGAAAAAATGACATCTGGGGAACCGATACTCAAGATAACTCAATCCCTCTTGTTTCTCATGTGCAGTATCTTTAACCATGTAAAACCTGATATGAAAACCATAGGGTATGAAATCCCTCTTCTTATCCTTTACCAAAGAGGCATTATAGCCTTGCAGAATGGTCTACTAACAAATTTATCCCAAAATGAGATGGTCTGGGACATGAACGGGGAGTAGGTGTTTTTAGCACTAGGAATCACCCTCATATTTCATAGAAGGTAAGCCTAGTACCCATCAACTTATGTGTAAATGTAAATAAGTTTTAAAGAGGTCAAATGGACAAGACTCAATATAATAATGTTCTAACTCATAAATCTGGGCTAGTATGTATAAGAAATTGAGGTCTTCACTAACTTCAATTAGTAAATGGGAGTAAAGGTGAATAGAGGGAAGACTTTGGTGAGAAAAATGTATGGGTTTTCGATAGACATCAGGTCTGTAAGTAACCTAAGGAAGAAAAACTCAAACACAAGATCTTCTTGAATTCAAAGTTTAAGGACACTAAAGAACATCATAATAATATTATAATCAAACATCCATCATAATATCACTACAATAATTCATGTGAATATTTCAAGAATAAATACTTCAGAATCAGAGGAAAATAAGATGGAGTAAGAAAGTTGACTTCTATTAATCAAGATATCTCAAATCAAGTACATAACTAGTTCACAGAAGCTTCATCAAAATATTACAGCATAAGGAAGCCTAGCTCAACCATTCGAACCTACTAAAGAATTTATACTATCTATTATAACAAAAGGGGAGGAAACAACTGGAGGTGTGAGATGGCCTTCTTCCCATGAAAATCTCCAAGTACTTATTCCATCTAACATCTTAAACTAACAACTGTGATATAAAAAGGGAAAATATTGGCCACTGATCCAACCAACTTTGAACTGACTTGATCTTCTTGATATGCATATCCTTGCATGCCAAGTGTCTTTCATATACTTGTAACTGTCATCATGCTTCCAACTGCTATATTTCCATTTCTCCACATCAACATCCATCCATAAGAGTGATATTTCAAGCTCCTTGATTCCTGGTGCCTATTGTTAGCTTCATTCAGTAGCACTCTAGGTAGTGACCCTTTGTAGCGCCTTCACAAAATTCTTGTAATTTTGTAGCATGACCTCCAAACTAGGCATGTCGAATGGGTAGTGCCACGCCTATGTGCCTCTTTCAAAATTCGGCCTCTGTCCAAAATTTCAGTCACACCTTCTGTGATGAATTTGACCATTGTCTAAAATTTCAGTAGCACCTTCTTGTGTGTCTACATACAATTTGGTAGCACCACCTTTCAATGATGGTAGATTTGGTAGAAACCTTGGGTAGTTAGAAACACCATCAAAACATCAGTCTTAAGTGATTAGGTAGTGTTAGAGGCAACAGAATGATAGGACATGAAAATTTGATGATTTCGTAGTGCCATAGCGCTACGAAATGTCTACGCTACCATTGTTGAAAAGATTAATTCTTTGCAGAATACCAAAACTATGAATGGTGTGCATAAGAAGCCTGTACAACCTATATAGGTGGCAGAAGTAGTATTTCCTCAATTAATTGTCCTTACAAAAAGGGGTCATTCTAAAAAATGGAGCTCACTTTTCACAAATCACTTCATCAACCTGACACTCCTTCTTGTAGAAGGAGGACTTCCCTTTGGCACAACAACATGCTTCCCTTTAAAAGTAACAGGTTTCTTCACTGGATCTATACTTTCCTTGGATACTAACTTCTCCTTTTCAATAACAGCTTCAACCAACACATTCAAGCTTCTTTGAGCCATCTCATCTTGGAATTGTTGCAACCCGGCTTTGAGCTTTATGTTCTAAGACTAAAAGTCTTTGTTTTGCCTATACAGGTTCTTGAGTTTCCTATGAAGAGGCTAGGATCTTCTTGCTGTGAATATTGCTAAGTCAAGAGTGTGGTTGTAGCCATCCATGAGTTATTTCATATTAATTCTTTCATATAAGACTTCAGATTTCAGACGAGCCACCTCCTTTATAGCTTCCCTGAGTTGTTTAATCAATCTTTTGAAGTTCTAGTTGCTAGGTGGATTGGTGATGTGGATAGTCTCAACGGGATTTTTTATGCCTTCATCTTCCAGCTGCACAAGGATTACTTCTTCTATCTAAACAGGCTTCTCAATGCCTTTGCCCTTGTCTTTCTTATTCTTTAGAATGGAAATATTTGGTAGGACCTGTTCTTCAATAGCCTCTTTGAAAGTTGGTAACCTTGTGAAAGGATTTTTTATCTTGGTGCTAGTTCTCAAAGGAGATGAAGAGAAGTGTAGTTTCCTTCCTTTCTTGGATATGGCTTTAGTAGAGGAAGGGACCTATTCTTGTTTTGGTGCAGGAGGGAGTGAAAGGTCTCTTTGTGGATAATGGTAAGCCTCCTCCTCAGTTCTTGCAACCTTCTTAATGGCTTCTTGATATTGAACAAGAGATTTACTCTTTATTTTCTTGCTATCTCCTGTTGGAGCAACACTAGTGGATGGAAAAGGGCTTGCTATCTGTGACTGAGGAGTAGATTTTATGTTTAATTTCATGTGAGCAGCAGTAGCGAATTTTTCCCATGAGATGTTCCTCTTTCTAATCTCTTCAGAAACCAACATTCTAATCAACCTAGAATGAAAAAAGCTAGTATCCATAGCCTTTGATTTGGATTGAACCCTGTATGACATCCTGTTTATGCTTCTCAACAAATAAAAGGGAATGTTCATTTCAACTTTGCTATTAAAATGCAACAAAAGCCTTATATGGTACTGGTATAGTGTATTGAACCTCCCCTCACATGTGAAGTACCTTTGAATGATCCTCATCATTTTATCAAAATCTCCAACCAGATGACTTCTTGGTACTCCTTTCGATAGATTTTCAGTTTGATTTTTAGGATTTAAGAAGTCTTTGGAAAAGGTTTCATCCAAGGCCATTGATTTAAACCAATTCTCTCCAGTGATAGGGATACTTGTAACTGCTAAAATAGATATCTTAGACACCTCAAATTCTAGGTCCCCTACCTTGGTCTTCAGGCCATCAAATGTAAGGAAAATTGCCTTGCCACCTTAGGATGACCCCTTTTCATATTTTGGAAAAAAGTGAGGCAACCCACCCTTTGAAAAACTTATCTAGCCATGGGCTTTGCCTCAAATATAAGCATGTCTACAGGCTCAATTATAACCACATTACCTCCCTTGTGTGACCTCTTCTTCTAAGGAGTCTCATAGTTTAGTATGAAATATTTAAGAGCTATGGAGTGGTGATGACTAGGAAAACAAAGAGTCAAACTTCAAAAGAATGTGATAGTGAAGAGTGGATGCCCCTTTCCAACAATTCTCTCTAACCAGACTGATTTCTAGTTTAGGAAATAATGGTTGTAAATTTCCCTCCCTTTAATGTGTAGAGATATTAAAACTGAGGAATAATCTTACGGTGAAGGGATGTACTGTAATTGTCTTTGCAAACTGGGTCGAAAATAGTCCAATTCAAAAGATAGAGGAGTCAGGGGAAAAGGCAATGTCGTTTCAGTAGCGTTTCTGGGTAGCACACTGCGCATACATGAGATGAAACTTGCTTGGACAGTGAGAGCTCGAGAGAAATGGTGAGTAGATTTCTGAAGACTGATAACCAGGTGATGGTAACTGCAGGTTTGAGTGGAAGGAAAATTGATAGTGCTATAGTGGGAAAAACCCCCTATGGACTACACTAGGGTTCTAAAGTGTAGGCAGAGCTAACCATCTAAAGTCTCCTACTTTTAAAAACTATCCCGACAATACCCCACATTCATGCATAAAGAACAAAGTATATGGATCTGGTAGTCTTACCTTAAACTCTGCATCCAATTTTGATCCCTTTGTGTTTGGTTGTTCCTCGACTACAAATCTCCTCCCAAGGTTGACCTGCATTCACCAAAATACAAACAAGAAACTGTTAAATTTGGTAGCATTGACAGTCATTCTCCAATGAGAGGCCATATGGGCCACCCTGAGGCTAGCCAAGGAGATTTGGAGAATCAACCAGTCTTGTGAGGTATTGAAAAAATCCAGGGGGAACGTACAACCTCTTTAAGTCAAACCAAAAATCAAGATGAATGAGATGCTATGTGAGTCTAATGCAAAATTCAGGGGGAACATACAACCTCTGTGAGCATAGACAGACTAGTGAAAAAGTCAGGGGGAACATACAACCTCTGTGAGCCTAGTCAAACCTTGTGAGCCATGAGAAAAAGTCAAGACATCTGGAAAAGGTTAGATTGAATATAAAATTCCTATGAGCTAGAAACAAATGATATTCCTAATATTGCAAATGATGTAATTGTATTGATCTAGTGCGTTGGCACATGTAGACATTATCCACCATGAAGAGAATTTTGAATTGCCTTGTCAAGAGTTGTAACTAAATTCTTGAGTCTATTTATATGTTAGAACTAAAGTGTAATGTTGAGTTTCAACTAAAGTCTTCAGTCTAGTTCTATTTTAGTAATGTTGAGTTGCAACTAAAGTCTTGAGTCTAGTTCTATTTTATAACTAAAGTGTAATGTTGAGTTGCAACTAAAGTCTCGAGTCTAGTTCTATTTTAGAACTAAAGTGTAATGTTGAGTTGCAACTAAAGTCTTAAGTCTAGTTATAAGTTCAAATTAAAGCATGTCAGTCTCAAGTCTAGTTCTAAGTTCGAGCTAAAGTATAATGATGAGTTGTAACCAATATAAAGTCTAGTTCTAAGTTTGAACTAAATAATGAAGCTGAGTTATGTTTAATCCATGCAATCAGATTACTATTTCGAGCTTCCCCTCTTCCTCTCTTCAGCCTATATAAGAAGAGGTCGAACCCTCTCTTAAACATAGTTCTGCAACACAGTTTTCATATGCAGGTTGAGGGTGAAGTAATAGAAGAGCACATCAGTGATAAAGAGGCATCATATCAGAGGTGTATTTCAGCAAGGTCTTGTAAGTCTTTTTCAGGTCAGAGTCATCTTAGAAATCTCTTTGAGAGAAAAACATTCATGATGGATATTTGTAAGAGATCTTACATTATTAATGCAATAAAGGAATATTGTTTGCTGGGGGTTTTCTCCCTGTATAGGGCTTCCCCAGGGTATATGTGTTGTTGATATGCATGTTTAATTATCGACATAGTTATTTCTATTCGATTATGATTTATAATTTTTGAAGTGTATTAAGTTGGAATCAAAGTATTGAAGAAAATAAAAGAATTAATCCGCATAAGAAATCAAGATCATAATTTAACATCGTATCAGATATTAGGGTGTGTTAAACATGTTGAAGTGCAGCAGTAGATATAGATGGATCCAAGCAAGCTTGATTAAGTTTCCAGTGTGAGGACCATGGCATCCTCCATTTCAGTCAGGGCCAAGGATAGGCTCGAAGGAGCTACCAACTTTAATGTGTGGAAGTTTTGTATAACAAATATCTTGCAAGAGCATGATCTTGAGAAGTATGTGACCACAGTGGTGGATGAACCAATGAATAATCCAGGAAGAATGGCCTTCAGGAAGAGTCAAACAAAGGCCAAGTGAATTATATTTGACTCAGTCAAAGACAGTATAATGCATGCAATGACTTTGTTGATGACTGCCAAGGACTATATGGATACCTTGGTGAATCTGTATGAGAAACAAGCTCCAAGTCAGAAGAGGATACTTAAGCACAAGATTAAGTATTTGAAGATGGGGAAAGGTGAATCAGTGGCATATTTTTGTTCCAGGATAGCTCAGATTAGAGATTAGCTTTTGGTCACAGGGGTGACAGTGGACGATGATGATTTAGTGCAGGCCATTTTTGACAGTCTTCCTTCTTCATGGGAGACCTTCTTATCCAGTGTAAGTGGGAGAGAGATTCATCCCATGTTTGAGAGGTTATGGCATTATTGCCTCCAAGAGGAGAGTCACACAGCTACCAGGAGAGAGCCAACAAAAGAAGAGCACTCAGCTTTATCATCAAGATTCAAGGGAAATAAGAAAGGCACTTTCTAGAAAGGATCTCAGTGGAAGCCAAACACCAAAGGTACATTCAAAGGCAAGAATATTGATACATCTAAGATTAAATGCTTTAGTTGTAATAAGTTGGGTCATTTTGCTAAATATTGTTGGTTTAGAAATAAATTTCCTAGGAAAGGGAAACATCATGCCTCAACTGCTGAGGATGATGAATCCAAAAGAAATCATAAAATTCCTTCTAATGAGAAATAAAATAGGAAATAATATTATTTGGTTTCAACCTTATCCAGTTCAGTTTCCACATTGTCGAAAACTTGGTTAGTAGACAGTGGTGCATCAAATCACATGATAGGGTACAAGGAGATCCTCTCAGATTTCGAGAGAAAATCTTTTGCAGAGAAGGTCGAGCTTGGGGATGAAAAATGTTACAGGATAGAGGGAGTAGGCTCTATCTCCTTTAGATTGGAATCTGGTGCTAGAATTCATGTTGATGAAGTATTATATGTTCCATGGCTGAAGAAGAATCTACTATCAGTTGCAACCCTTGAGGACAAGGGATATTGGGTGATATTCAAGGAAAGGAAGGCACTACTATGGGCTAAAGGTAGCCACTTAAGTATAGTAAAACCCATTGGAACTCACAATGGAGGACTGTACGTCATGTCAGGACATTCATTTCAGGCATTGGCTCATGATGCGACTAGCTCCAGTGAGTTGTGGCACAAAATAATTGGACATCTTCATGAAAAATATCTTCCAGATCTACAGAACATGGTATGTGGCATGCCCTATATTTCTCTTAGTAAAAATGAAATTTGTAAGGGATGCATGCTAGGTAAAAATATGAAGAAATCATTTCCTAGTAGTGATAACAAAGCTTAGGGCATCTTAGATATGATTCATTCTGATGTATTTGGTCCCATGTCATCTCCCTCACTCAATGGTTGTTTGTATTATGTCATTTTTATTGATGATTACTCAAGAAAATGTTGGATATATTTTCTTAAAGATAAAAGTGACACATTTGATAAATTCAAAGAGTATAAATCCTTTATTG
>ML776646.1:2887141-2916134 GCA_009831015.1 Picea engelmannii
AAATAGAGGTAACCAGAGATGTGACTTTCCATAAGGAAGCCACATTTAAGAAATCTAGAGAGCTTCAGCAGGATTCATAAGTAGTTCAACCAACTTCACCCTCTTCTGAAAATGAAGAGTCATATGATGAGAGGGAGGAACCTCGTGAAGGGACAAGTACTGAGCTCCTAGAACCTGTTGAAGTTTTAGAAAGAACTCTTGAAGAACCTCTAGCCAAAAGGAAGACAGGGTGGCTTAAAGAAATAGTGTGGGAAGAAGAAAGGATAGATTCTCCCAAAGGAACTTTCAGGGAAAGGAAGAGGCCTCATAGGTTTGGAGGCTATGTTGTAATGGTGAGCATCATTAGTGATTTCGAACCTTGTTCATTTGAAGAACATGATAAATTACAATTAGGGAAGGATGCCATGCTTGAGGAATACAGGTCTATTATAAATAAAAATGTTTGGGACATTGTGCCAAGGCCAAAAGAAAAATCAATGGTTTCTTCTAAATGGATCTATAAGATCAAACATGCAGTTGATGGAAGTGTGGAAAAGTTCAAAGCAATATTTGTAGCCAGAGGCTTCACTCAAAAAGAAGGATTTGACTATAAAGATACTTTTTCTCCTGTAGCCAGGTATACCTCCATTCAAGCTATTATTTCTTTAGCTTTCGTACTTGGTTGGAAGCTACATCAGATGAATGTAAAAACAACATTCTTGAATGGAAAGATTGAATAGGAGGCCTTTGTGGAACAACGAAATGGTTTTATACTGCATAACAAAGGCACTCATGTATGTAAGCTAAGGAAGGCCTTGTATGGTTTTAAGCAGGCTCCCAAATTTTGGTATGATAGGATTGATGGTTTTCTTAAAATCCTGGGCTTTCAGAAAAGTGATTTTGATGCAAATATATACTTCAAGGTAAGAGGTGACTAAATTGTTATACTAATCCTGTATGTTGATGATATCTTTCTAATAGGAGATGAAGGGATAATATCCTGGTGTAAGAGGGAGCTAACCTCATAATTCGAGATGAAATACTTAGGATTGATGAATTACTTCCTAGGATTGGAAGTGTGGCAAAGACAGGGCGAGATATTTCTGGCACAAGGAAAATACACAGTGGATGTACTAAAGATGTTTGGTATGATGGATTGAAAATCCATTTCTACTCCGATGGTTACCAACCTGAAGACACTGCATGATTCTGATACAGGTTCAGATTTGGTGGATCCCACCATGTATAGGCAACTGATTGGACCATCGATGCACATGATCCACACTAGGCCATATATATTATATGTAGTGATTGTAACGGTTCAATTCATGACTGAACCGAGACAGAGACACTAGGTGGTAACAAAGCACATCTTGAGATATCTTAGAGGGACCATTACTTATGGTATGAGATTTACATCCAGTGGTGGTTTATTTCTACATGGGTATGCAGATGCTGACTGGGCAGGAAGCCCAGTGGATCGGAAGAGTACTTCCATATATTGCTTTAGTTTAGGATCTGTTATGATCTCTTGGTCAAGCCATAAGAAAGGATCCATTTCACAGAGTACAACAAAGGCTGAGTACATTGCAACAAGTGAAGCTAGCAAAGAAGCAGTATGGCTCAGAAAATTGGTTTCTATGTTGTTTGGTGACAATCTCAAGACAACGGTGGTTCACTGTGATAATCAAAGTTGCATAAAATTGATAGAGAAACTAGTATTTCATGACAGGTCAAAACATATTGACATGAGGTAACATTCATGGTGGATATTTGTAAGAGATCTTACAATATTAATGCAATAAATAAATATTGTTTGTTGGGGGTTTTCTCCCTATACAGGGTATATGTGTTGTTGATATGCATGTTTACTTATCTACATAATTATTTCTATTTGATTATGATTTATAATTGTTGAAGTGTATTAAGATGGAATCAAGGTATTGAAGAAAATAAAAGAATTAATTCACATAAGAAATCAAGCTCATAATTTAACAAAAACTATGAACATGCATTATATATATGAATTAGTGGGTTAGATATCATAATAAAATATAAATCAAATATCAATATTGAACACATCATGTGGCGGGACGAAAAAAGTACTTCTTTTTATTAATCTCACAAAGTCACTTACAAAATGAGATCGACGACTGCTCCTCGAACCTGGTCTTGGGCTCCTCTTCACCAAGATCCAAATGCTTCCACGTATCTTTCTCCTATTCATCTTTCTCCAGGAAATGGATTAGGCTATTAATGGAGGAAAAAGGCTAGAATAGGGAATTCTAGATCAAAACTCACAATGTGGCTGCAAATTATTGGGGCAAGGGGGGATTATGAAATGGGAAGACTTTCACTACTTTCATGCTTCTTGTAGGAATGGGACCTCAAAACCTTATTTATATGCCAAAAAGACAGTTATTCGATTGGGTAACAGGATATGGGTGGTCAATTGGTTCGGAAACTACCCAAAATCCCGTATTCCCTTGCAACTTTTTATTTGTTTGAAACATTTGTGGGTATAAGAGGGTTGTAATGGTGCAGATAGTGTACGTACGTGAGATATAGTGGTGCATCAAGTGTACATACATGGGGATTAATGGTGCAAGGCACATACATCTTCAAAAAAATTGTTTTTTAGGAAGAGATTTTAGTGATAGCTTGGAAAAAATGGCAAGTAAGATGGCCTGATGCCAGGTATGCATGTATGGTGCAATTTAGGGTTATAAAAGATGCCCCTTAATTTGTGAGTTCAGAAGAGCATATGATCACCAAAATACATTACAAATATTTACCAACGTACGAAGCGAGTGAACCCAGGACTAGAGTTCGGGAGGTGCCATCTGCAAAACAAAAATTGTCTCACCAAGGTGGGAATACCCATGATAGAGATGAAATAAATCATGGATTCCAATCAAATACACTGTAGATCCATGTCATATAACTATATAAATTGTATTCTTGAGCAATACATAGTGGATCTACATCTCAAAATTGAAATATATACATGTATAGTATCCATCTTCAAGAAGTTAATGATGCCTGATGGCTGGATATGAGGCCTTCAGATCTCGAGAAATGACTTAAATATATTCAAAACTCAGGTAGGAGTGTAATTTGAGTGTACGAATTCACTACCCAGAGGTCTTCAACGGCTTGTTGGGGAACAAACAAGAGGATCTTGGTGATCAGGCAAAGAACTTCATTAATTTCTAATAAAGACTTTGATTGGACTTTCGAGATGGTCGGGCATGAGGAAAAAAGAAAAATTGCAGAAGGTCCCACTCAAGTTGGGTAAAAATTCCCTTGGACAATAAAACGATGAATTTTGAGACTCAGACAGCATGGTACTGACATAATTTCACGATGCAGGAGGCAACACAAACTCTCCATATGTTTGGAAGAATAAACAAATGGAGGAGGACACAACTCTATGTAACGAGAACAACTTCATAAGGTCATATTAAATCCTAGAGATTGATGAAAAAAAAGAAGGATGTTCTTTGTCCAAGGACGACTCATTGTTCTACCAAAAAAAGAAAATACTTTTCCCATCCTCTTTTTGGGGTATATTTGATTTGTTTTGTCTTTTTCAATAATTTTGGAAAGATTGAAAAAGAATAAAAGAATTGTACGAACAAAGGTATACTCTAGGAACTTCGGTTCACTAGAAGAATATTATCAGGCATAATTTTAACCATTTTTTAGGCCTGAGGGGGAAACTTCAGTTCACTAGAAGAGTATTCTCCTCCAGCTATGCAGGCACGATAGCTACCAAAACTCCGAGTGATAATTTCTCCTTGAAATTGATATGCAGAGGGGGGAAATCATGGAATACCTGGAGAACGATGACACCTCAGAGTTTAAACTAAATCCTAGGAGAGTATCATGAGAAACTTGGCCTCTGAATCCACCTCATCATCTTATCTGGTAGCACCACTGCCAACCGGTCCGAACTCGTATTTTGTGCAACGTAGAAATTTGAGCTTTCAAAATTTGAAAACCGTTAGCAAAGATCATAAAGATGAATCCTCAAAGGCATATTATAACTAACCATGGTGCTGAAAACAAGGAAGATATGACATCAGAAAAATAATCACAAATCATGATGAAATATGAATGACAGGGAGTGCGCTACGGAAACTCCCGGTGAGTTGGCAGCACTCCCTTTCAAAAAATGATTTGACTGATAAGATTAGGACAAATGTACAACATGGAAAGGCTACAGAGGCATGAGTGAGGAGGGTGACATGTCAAGTCAAGCTAGTCATGGAGTGAGTCTAACTTAGTGTCAAATCATGAAGGGGATCAAAACATAAATCATGAAAATGAACCTAGGCCAAAAGTTCATGTGAGGATCAAATTTTGAGCCATGACTTAAACCTTTGTTTATCAAAGTCATCTAAGTAAATAACACATTTAAGAGACAAATCAAATTAAAAAAACTAAAGGCTTAGAAGAATCAAAACTAAGGGCTAAATACCCAAGGCAATTTAGTGTGATAACATTGGCTCCACAGGGGATGGCATGCTCCTTGTGAGTTGCCAAGAACAAGTAGTTTCAGTTCCTTATCCTAGGGCTACGGGGTTAGTTATTAAAACAAAAAAATAAAAGAAAGATGATAATTACAATGGCATGGGAAGCCACACATGGCTCAAGAAAAGTACTTTTTCGGAAAATGCCCATTGACAGGTCCACCAAAAACTTCTTCATCCTCCAAATTATGCAACTTGTAAGTGTTATTCAAGAATACCTCATAAATTTTGAAGGGGCCGATCCATAAGGCTTCAAATTTACCGTGTTTTCCTTTGTATTGATTTGGTCTAACCCACTTGACAACCAAGTCTCCTGGCTGAAAATCCTCTTTATTTACCTTTTTGTTGAAAGCCTGCTTGATCTTATATTGATGGTCATGTTCTTTATCTAGAAGTTTCTCTCGCGTTTTCTACACTTCTACTAGATGTTGTATTATTTTGATCATATCATTCGACTCTCCTTGGTAGTCTTGGAAAACAAATTCCACAAGCAAGGCAATATGATAAGGAAAGACGGCCTCAACTCCATACACAAGATGGAAAGGAGAAATACCAAGGGATCTCTTTGTTGTCACTCTGTCAACCCACAAAGAAAATTTGAGCTTTGAATCCCATGCTTTCTTGTTGTCCTCTAACAATTTTTTGATGATCTTTATAAGGATTTTGTTAGAGGACTCTGCTAGTCCATTCCCTTGGGGATAGTAGGGAGTTGAGTGAATCAATGTGATTCCAAAATACTCACAGAACTGGATCAATGGTTGAGCCTTGAAAGATGCAGCATTATCAATAACAATTATTTTCAGACAACCAAACCTTGCCATAATATCCTCAAGAAATCCAATGATCTCTTTGTGGAAATCATTCCTTGTAAAGATAGCTTATATCCATTTGGTAAATTAATCTGTGGCAGTGAAGATCCACCTATGTTGGCCACTGGAAGCATGATGAATTTCCCTAATAAAATCAAGGCCCCACTGCTGAAAGGGTCCTGAAGCTACCACGAGCTTCAATGGAAAAGACTTGAGCTACTTCTTTCCAGAGAATTTCTGACACTTGACATGGGCTCTGATCTTAGAAAAAACATCGGTGAATAGACTAGGCTAGAAGTATCTAGCCATGAGAATCTTATATGTTGTGTTCCTCCAAAAATGATGCCCCCCACATAAACTGTCATGAAAATCAGACATGATCTTTTGGGCTTCTTGTGGGTCCAGGCATCTCAAAAGCAGTCCTAATGGATCTTTCTAGTACAAGACTTGATTAATAAGACAATATTTAATTGATTTGATCTTTAAGTCTCTCACCTTGTTCTTTTCCATACCATCGAGAGGCTGCAATTTCTATAGAAAAAATATAATGTCCTTGTACCAGCTGCAATCTGCCAGTGGAGGGATGATTTGAGAACTTTTGTCAGACAATTCGACCTGCTGATTTTCTAATCAAGTGTTGATGAAATTTAACCCCAAAGCTGAGCAATTAGATTCAGCCAGCAACTTGGCTAAACCTTGGCCTTTAACCAATTTGGCGGGATTAATCTCAAGATCAAATTCAAGTATTTTAGCAATCCACTTGCTCCTTTTATCGTCTATATCAGGCTGAATGAGAATTTCCTTTATAGAAGTTGATGGGACATATGCAATGACTCATGAATGAAGCACATAAACCATCAAAACCTTGAGAGATTTAATCAATGCATAGGCCTTCTTATCCATGATGTCATACTTTAATTCAACATCTCTCAATGCCCTGTTGAAAAACGCAATGGGCTTCTCTAAGCCTTCAATGTTCTTCTATAATAAAACAACTACTACTGTGTCAAATGAAGAAAAATAAAAAATTAGAAAACCCTTGGAGCATTCTGGACTAATGAGCATAGGGGCTTCAGTCAAGGATTTATTTATTTGATCAAAAGAATTACGTTCTTCAACAATCCATTTGATTTCATTTCCTTTTCTCAACATGGCTATAATATACTTCACCAACTCAACAAAATTTGAAGCAAACCTTCTCAAAAAATTATTTTTTCCCAAGAAATACTGAACTTATTTCTTGGGTCTAGGGAGTGACAAGGTTTGGATAGATTCTACCCTCCTGGAATCAATCCTTACCCCTTTAGCTGACACAATATGCCCCAATAATTTTCCCTCCTTCATGACAAACAACGACTTTTTTGGGTTTAAAGAGAGACCAAATTTTTTGCATTTCAAGAAAAGTTTTTTCAAATGATCATAGTGTTCTTTATTAGATTGTGAGAACACTTTTATGTCATCTAAATAGATAACTACAAACTTTTCCTTCTCTCCAATAAAGGCTATGTCCATGGCTCATTGAAATGTCGCCCCTATGTTCATCAAACCAAAGGGCATCTTAGCATACATGAATGTACCCCAAGGAGTGGTAAAGGTTGTCTTCTCTCTATCTTATGGAAAGACATATATCTGATTGTAGACAAAAAAACCATCAATCATGGACATCCTAGATGCACTTGTCACCCTCTATAATATGTGCTCCATCTTGAGCAAAGGCTAATTATCCTTTTTAGAGCTTCTGTTCAGATTCCAGAAATTGACAGAAAGTCTGATTTCTCCATTATTTTTTCTCACTGGGACCAAGTTGGCCACCCATTCATAATACCTCAAAGGAATAATAATTTGAGCATCCAAAAKATTTTTTACCTCTTTTTCCATCACAAGCATCAACATAGGATTTATTTGTCTCAATTTTTTCCTGAAAGGTTTGGTCTCTTCCTTCAATGGGATCTTGTGCTCTATAATGCTTGTGTCATATGTTCTGAGATCTTCATCAGTCCAAGAAAACACATCAACAAATTATTTGAACAACTCAGTATATTCAGCCCTCTTCTCCGTTGACAGGATGCTTGACAACTTGACATATTTTGGATCCTTTTTTGTGCCCACATTGCACTYAGTTACATAAGCATGATCAGTTTACCCTTTTCCCATCATTGCCACATCATATCTATTAAATAATCTTTCCAAAGGAACTAGTCCTTTTGGAATGTGGTTGCTAGGTAACTGCGCAATATGATGATTACCAATTTTATTAAGGAAAACATCAGCATGAGGATTATTTTCAGAGTCATGATCCTGCTCAATGTGTAATGCAAAAAACTCATCAATGGTCTCAAGGAATTTTTTAATCTCAAGATCATCTTCAAACACCTTCCAATGCTTGACATTGTCAGGTATAGAGGTTCTGTATTTGAATTCTACATCATACTTGAGTTTAGGTGGCAATGGGACTCTGAAATTACTTGTTGATACAACCAAAGAATCAACCATGGTATTATCTTCTCTTGGAATACATGAAATGTTGAAAGCTAAGAAAAAATTGTCCACTAGGTCTCACACTTCATTTCTATAACATCTAAGCCTAGGGTGCTTAGTTTGATAAATATTTTTTATCTGATGGAAAATCAATTCAGCATCCCCAAATATTGATAGCTCTTCAATCCCCATGTCTTTTGCAACCCTCAATCCCAAGAAAAGAGCTTCATACTCTACCACATTATTGGTAGTTTATTCTATTTTGTATGAAAAAGATATAGTCTCTTGAGCAGGTGAAATAAAAACCACTCTAGCACCAACACCTTCCCTAGAAGAGGCTCCATCAAAGAACATATTCCAAACAGAGGTGGTTGGAGGAGAATCTTCAGAAAAGGTAACAAACTATTTTATGATTTCAAGGGGAGGTTCAAGATCATTAGTCAGCTGCAAGATGCTAGATCCCAAATCAGTATCAAGTGCAAAAATAGGATGATTTGTGGGGTTTTCTTCGTCACTAATAATGTAGGACAACTGAGCTTCCCTGTAAAGTATTCTATGCTCCCCCCCCAAACATAGTAATGGTATCATATGAGAGGTGCATCTGCAAGGTTCCCCCAAGTCATTTTATCCAGGATATTGACAAGAGCATGCCAAACTTGGGGGGAACATCAGCCACCATGATATCCATGACTACACTTTTCATGGGAAGATGAAACAAGGTCACAACCATATCTTTAATGACCCCAAGACACTTCACTTTCCTAGATTCAAAAGAATATAAGTCATGGTAGGTCTTTTTGATTTCTGATCAAAGTTCATCCATAATAGTTTTGGGCATGAGATTGTGGGATGCCCCTGAGTCCATCAAACAATAATGCATCACCTTATCATGTGTATTCATTGATGTATATAAGGGAGGGGATGAATCATATCTATGTTCTAGCAGAGGTCCTAAGATGACTGTTGGATTTTCATCTTGCATATTTACTGAATCAGTGGCATTTGGAGAAGATTCGGGCTATAAAATTTTGGAAAGATATTTTTTGCATTCTTCATTTTTTATCGATCCCAAAAAAGGCACATGGATCTTGGTTGTTTTGATCTCATTCTCAAATATGAAGGAAAGTGAATATTTCAGGATCTCTTTGGCTTCAGGGGTAGGATTTCTGATCAAAACTTGGGGGTTTTGAGTTTCTCTTTCTTTGCTTCCAACTGTCACAACCTTGGCATAATTTTATTTTTGGGTTGGCTGATCAGAAGCATTAGTCTTCTCCTCATTATTTTTGGATCTCAGATTATATCTATTAGGACTTTCTTTTGCTTTCTCTCCCTTACTTAATTCATTTATTTGAATATCCATCAAGGATTGCTCGTATGCAGATTGAGTCAAGTGGGGGGATGGTGATGTGTCACCTAATAAATGAATCTCATAATCAAATTCTTCCTCATCTCCTTCTTCATCAACAACAAGGTTGTTCTGTAAAGGAGTTTGTACCTTTTGATCATCCCTATCTCTACTTCTAGGATCTATTGGAAGGATATAAGGAGCATTGTTGGGTCTCCTAAAATTACCTTTGTTATCAACATTTTGAGTATTTCTATAGGTCTGTTTTGCTTCCAGTTTTAACTTCTCTATCTCAGTAGAAAGGGATTTTACTAATTTGGTAAGTTCATCTACTTGAGGATGGACAATAGGGGAATCATAGGTTGAATCTTTAGATCTATTTTTTCTCCTGTCCCTATCAGATTTCCCCCTGAGTTTATCAGATGCCACTCTATTGGATTCTACCTCCAAGGTTGCATCTTGCATATGAGCTAAGGAGGCTGATCTTCTTTCTCTCAGTTTCAAGGAAAAACTCAGGGTCGAAAGCACTGCCATAGGTGATTTTTGCAGAGGTTTTTGAAGGCTTTATCTCAGCAGGGATCTTATTGTACATTTTTTTGAATCTTTTAGAAAAGTTAGAGATAGACTCTCCCTATTTTCTCTTTAGGGATCCAAATTCTATGATGTAATACACAAATTATTTTTTATCTCCTCAGTGTCTAAAAAAGGCATCATCTAACACCTCAATCCCAGTAACGGATCCAAGGGCCAAACCCCTAAACCACTTCCTAGCATCACCAAAAAGGATTTGGAAAAAGACTCTCATCCACACATCCTCATTTTCAATATTTTGATTGTCTTCATAACTGTAGAAGGAAACGAGGTGTTCTTCAATAGTTATATCATCTTCTCTTGTGAATTTGGGCATGTATTTTAAATAATCTCTAGCAGGAAGAGAATTCATGGGATGAGGTAAGACAAGAGGGGCATATCTTGCAACCACTATGGAATCCATCCTATTTCTAGGAGGGTTAGGGACTTCCATTGGATTTTGGACTCTTGGTGAGTAAGGAGGATAAGGAAACTTGACTGTGTGCAACTTAGGATAAAAAAGAATATATAAAGGGGAAATTTCATTTTTCACAGCAGAAGGTTGAGTCTTGGAAGAAGATGGTATAGTCTGTAAAGGGGATGAGGTTTCCTCTTCTTTGGCTACAAAAATTTTGATAGGAGGAGGAGTAGCAAGGCCTAAAGTAGGAAAATATTCAAGACTCTCAAGACTAAACCACTTTAGAATGTCAGGGGAAGCAAGGATTTCACAATTTCTTCTTTCAAATCATGTTCAAAAGAGGAGTAATCAACAGGGAAATTTTCAAAATCAAGATTCTTAGATACTTCAGCAGAAGGTAAAGGAAGATTACTTGATAAAACAACTAGAGTATTAAGAGTGGAATCAGGCAACTGACTAGAAGCACTTGTAGCAGTAGTAGAAAAACTTTCTTGAGATGATTTTCCCTTCTTGATTATCTTCTTTGGGTCAACCTCAGGTGAAACCAAAGGTAGTTGTGGATTTGATCTCATGTGTCTGCCTTTAGGAGCTAGATCTGAAACAATGGATTTGCCAGGTGCAAGTTGCAATATTCAATGTACTAAGTTCCAATGCACCTTCAGAACTAGTAATATTTTTCATTCAATCCTAGGGAAATGTCTTCAATTCGTTCCCCTGCAGTGGTGCCAAGAATGTTAGCACTAGGAATCACCCTCAGATTGCATTGAAGGTAAGCCCAATACCCATAAGGTTATGTGTAAATGTAAATGAATTTTAAAGAGGTCGAATAGACAAGACTCGAGATAATAATGTTCTAACTCAGAAATCTGGGCTAGCATGCACAAGAAATTGAGGTCTTGACTAACTTCAGTCAGTAAATGGGATTAGGGAAGAATTTGGTGAGAAAAATGTAGAGGTTTTCTATAGACATCAGGTCTGTAAGTAACCTAAGGAAGAAAAACTTGAACACAAGATCTTCTTGAATTCAAAGTTTAAGAACACTCAAGAACATCATAATAATATTATAATCAAACATCCATCATAATATCACTACAATAATTCTTGTGAATCTTTCAAGCATGAATACTTTATAATCAGAGGAAATATTGATGGAGTAAGAAAACTGACTTCTATTAATCAAGATATCTCAAATCAAGTACATAACCAGTTCATAGAAGCTTCATTAAAATATTACAGCATAAGGGAGCCTAGCTCAACCATTCGAACCTACTAAATAATTTACACTATCTATTTATAACTAAAGGGGAGGCAACAACTGGAGGTGCGATATGGCCTTCTTCCCATGAAAATCTCCAAGTAGTTATTCCATCTAACAACTTAAACTAACAATTGTGCTATAAAAAGGGAAAATGTTGGCCACTGATCCAACCAACTTTGAAGTGACTTGATCTTCTTGATACACATCTCCCTACATGCAAAGAGTCTTTCATATGCTTGTAAGTGTCATCATGTTGCTAGATTCTATATTTTCCTTTCTCCATGTCAGCAACCATACACAAGAATGATATTTCAAGCTCCTTGATTCCTAGTACCTGTTGGTAGCTTCATTCGGTAGCGCTCTGGGTAGAGAGCCTTTGTAGTTCCTTCACCAAATTCATGTAATTTCGTAGCGCAACCTCCAAACTAGACATGTCAAATGGGTAACACCACGCCTGTGTGCCTCTGTCAAATTTTGGCCTCTGTCCAAAATTTCAGTAGTGCCATGCATGTGTGCTTCTTTGTTGAATTTGACCTCTGTCTAAAATTCCAGTAACGCCTTCCTGTGTGTCTACATACAATTTGGTAGCACCTCGACTGAATTCGCAACACCACATTTCAATGATGATAGATTTGGTAGCACCTTTGGGTAGTTATAAGCACCATTGCTACATCAGTCTTATGTGATTAGGCAGCGTTAGAGGAAGAAAACTGATAGGACATGAAAATTTTACGATTTTGTAGCGCCATAGCACTACTGAATGTCTGCTCTACCATTGTTGAAAAGATTCATTCTTTGCAGAATACCAAAACTCTGAACAATATGCATTATAATCCTTTGTATCCTGTATAGGTGGCTGAAGTAGTATTTCCTCAATTAATTGTCCTTGCAAAAAGGGTCCATTCTAAAAAATGGAGCTCACTTTTCACCAATCACTTCACCAACCCGACACTCCTTCTTGTAGAAGGAGGACTTCCCTTTGGCACAAAATCATGCTTCCCTTTATCAATAATAGGCTTCTTCACTGGATCTATGCTTTCCTTAGCTACTGACTTCTCTTTTTCAATATCATCTTCAACCAAGAGTTTTAGGTAAAAATATTGTATTTTGTGTGAAAATAATACATTATGTTATATTTTGTGATGAAATTTATTTAATTAAAAAAATGAATTGTAGTTGTTTGAATTTAAATAAATCTTCAAAGTTATTTCTTTTTATGCAATTCAAAATAATGTATTGATATTTAGATCATGGGCATTGTTGTTTCAAGTTCTAGTATATAAGGAGTCTACATCGTGATAACTGCATACACCCTGATTTCATGTATGGTTATTACATCGAAGGTGTTTTAAGGGGAGGTTATTTATAGGAAAACATCAGTGATGGATGAGAAAGAACAAGAGTCTAAGGCACCCATTAAGGAAGAAACAATACTTTATTCTTGGTTCGACTCTCGAATCCCTTAGGTAGAAGATTAGTTATGTGTGCTTTGGCCATGGGATAAATTGAGAGGATCTCGAACCTTTCCCATAAGATAAATGGAGAAAATTTCATGATCCGGATTTATGAGTGGAACGAAAGGAATAACAGAACGAATGCAATAACACAGAGATATGGATAACAACAAAAGATATATATTGAACAATAACTTCTATTGAATAAATAAAATAGGTTGAAACTGTAAAACTACAAAACTGGAAACAACTTGCTCGAATGGTGGTAGCTATCTCTAAGAAGAGATGTGGATGCTCTGCGCATCCATTTGAGAAGAATGATTACCATGATGATACAATGGCCTTTTTAACATTACTCATGAATTACAAAACCATAGACATCCAAAAACCTAACCCTAGGAGAAGAAACACCAAAAGTTATGTGGGCCCTGATGGGTAAGTTGGTACCTCAACTTCTTGGGGTCATAACTTTTGCATACGACCTCCATTTTAGGCATATTATAGCCCGTTGGAAAGGTAGTTTTGAGACCTATACATTATTTCATCAAAATTTGACTTTTTCAACAATTTGACTGTGGCATGCCAACAAAAAAAAAACATTGTTTAGGGCCCCAAAACAGCCCTAGAAGTACAAAAATATGTACTAACACGAAAAAAATTCCAAAATAAGAAAGTTGCATTATGTGGGTGGCCACTAATATCCACATGGAAGTTGTGTAGGGATTCAGACAACCCCGAAAGTGTAGAACCCACAATTACAACTAATTACAGAAGAACATGCTAAACTAAAAACTGTCAAGAGGAGCTAGTTGGAATAGGTGTGTGTCCACCAATATCCATCTGGATCAGTCCTCCTCCCTTGGAAGCAATGGTCTCCATTGTGTTGAGTGCCCCCATCACATGAGGAAACTTCTGTTGAATTTGTCCCCGGGTGAGCCAATTTCCTTGGTGTAGGAGTTGCCCTTCCTTGACAACCCGATAAATATGGATCCTCTGCTCACGAGTGACCTTGGCCTATGTGTCCACTATCCGATCAGTGGAGGCATGTTCCATGCAGGTAGGGTTGAGCTCTATTGGTGTCAACTATTCTTTGATATCTGAGGTTTCCAATAATGGTGGAAAATATGGTCGAAGGAGGTCCACATTGAACATTGGGTGCAATCCAATGAAGGGTGGAGTGTTGAGCTCAAAATCATTTCTACCCACAGGCTTGGCGATAGCATAAGGCCCATAGATAAGTGGGAAGAGATTACAATGGGGCCCTATAAGGTTCTCTTTATACAAATGTAACTAGGCCTTGTCTCCCACCTGAAACTAGTGTGGTACCCAATGTTGATCATGGCGCTGCTTGTACTTAGCATTAGCTTTATGAAAAATCTCATGGACCTATTGACAGATGTGATGAATCCGCTCAATGAATCTGGTGGCTTTGTCTCCCTTGGAATGAACATGGGAAGATTCTTCCTGTGTGGTTGCAAGAGGTAGTGCAACATCAATGGGACCAAAGGGTTGGAATTGCAACCCCACCTGAAAGGCGCTATGACCAATTGAGCTATGGAGAGGCCTGGTGTATATGTGTTGAAAATAAGGAAGAATATCATCCCATGTACATGGATTCTTAGAGTTGTACATGCATAGGATGTGCACAATCATTCGATTGATGACCTCTATCTAGCCATAGGTTTGGGGGTGGAAAGAAGTGGATTTAGTGAGCTTGGTGTCCAACAGTGACTAGAGACTCGATTGAAATGTGATGAGGAACTTGCTGTATCGATATGAGGTGATGGTCTGTGGTGTCCCAAAATAGACCCACACCCATTCAAAGAAGAGCTTGGCAGTGTCTGTCGCTGTGATGCTCTTCTTCTAGTATGTGATAATGGACATCTTCGAAAATCGACCAACCACCAAAAATACACAATCATTTTCATGCTTAGTGGATGGAAGGATAGACATATAATCCATCGATATGGAATCCCAAGGCCTCTCGGGAGTAGGAATAGGGGTGTATAAGCCTTACTTCTTGATGGATATCTTGGCAATGGCACATGAAATGCAATATTTGATATACTTGCTAACGTCTTGTCAAAGTTTTGGCCAATAAAAATGTTTATGTAGAACGGCCACAATTTTCTCCACACCAAAATATCCTACCATCTAACTAAACTGAGCCTCCCAAATCATATTTTCATTCTCTCTTGTGGGAAACTAGAGGTGGCCCAGATGGCATAAAAATCCATCCTGGATGTGAAAAACGGGGACATTTTCTCTTGTACCCAAGAGATGATAGGTGATGCCAAAGTCAGGGTCGCGCTGATAAAGTTTGAGCCACTTAGATGCACCATGCCGACATGAATGGAGAATTGTGGTGAGTGAAGCAATGAGAGGGTGACTAAGGTAGTCAGCAACACAATTTTTGCTCCTTGTTTTATACTTGATGTTGAGATGGAACTTTTGTAGGTATGTGGACCACTTTTGATGGCGGTCGTTCTACAACTTCCCATGTGTCTATATGAACTATAGATGCTTGTGATTAGTGTGGATTATTTTCTCCTTTCCCAGAATACAATGTTTCCATTGACGATAGGCTTGCACAATGGAATACATTTCTTTGTCATAGGTGGGGTATTTATGGAAAATATTTGAGAGTGTCTCACTATGGTATGCTACTGGATGACCACGTTGAGTGAGAACTACACCTATATCATAGTCAGAGGCATCAGTCTCAATATCGAATGGTTGTTACAGATCAAGTAAGGATATTACTAGAGATGAGCACAAGCGATGCTTCTGATCATCAAATTCTTTTTGTTGTGCTTTCCCCCATGCAAACTTTGCCTTTACACCACCCCTGGTTACTTGGCTGAGGACCCATGTAATATGGAAGAATCCCGACACGAACCTTCGGTAGAAGTTGACAAGTCCCAAGAAGATATGAAGCTTGGTTTGTGTGGTCAAGGATGGCCAGTCACAAATGACTTGGATCTTAGTTGGATCCACATGTACCCCATTCTCATAAACAATGTATCCCAAGTATTGGACCATGTTCATGCCAAAGGAACATTTATCCAAGTTGGCATATAGCTTGTGTTGTCATAGAGTGTGCCCAAAATCTACTGAATATGTTGCATGTGATCCTCCCAAGTTCTATTGAAGATGAGGATGTCATACAAATATACCACTACAAAAGAGTTGGTGAATGGTCTCAATACATCATCCATCAATCTCATGAAAGTTGATGGTGCATTTTTTAAGCCAAAGGGAATGACCAACAATTTGAAGAGACATTCTTTAGATTTGAAAGTTGTCTTCCATACATTAGTTGGTTTGATGAGAACCTGGTGGTAGCCAAACTTTAGGTCAATCTTACTGAAGAACTTTTCCCTTTTGAGTTGATCAAGAAGGTCATCAATTCGGGGAATTGGGTAACAGTTCCTGACTATGATTTTGTTTAATGATTTGTAATCAATGCAAAGATGCCAGGTCCCATCTTTCTTCTGCACTAGCACAATAGGGATTCTGCAAGGGGAGGATATGGGTCAGATGTGCCCCTTTTGAGGAAAATCTTGGTTCTATTGCTTGATTTCATCATTTTCCATCAACGAGTGACGATATATTGGTCCATTAGGAAGTGGGGAACCGGTGGTTAGATCAATTGGATGATTGACTTATCAGTGCGTTAGTACTCCAGTGGGTGAGGGGAAGATGTCTCTGTACTCTTCCACGATCTTGTCCACTTTTTTCTGTTGCAAAGAGAGGCTCTGTGTAGAGGTCATAGATGTGGTGAAAACCTTCTGTTTACTGCCAACATGGATCACAAAGAAGACAAACTTCCCGATCTGTGAAATGACCTTACTGCATTGCTTAGTAGAGAGTAAATAAATAGCGGTAGGTGATGCTACCTCTAGTATCATGTACAATTCTCTACCCAAATTAATAATAACATTGTTGGGTCTAGACTCATACACAACATGTCATTTCCACAAATATGGTTGGCCTAAAAGAACATCACAAACTTCAAGGGGATAAATATCACACAATACCTTTTCTTTGAAGGGCTTGATGTTGTAGAGCAGACGACACTATTGGTTGATGCAGAGATCTCGTCCTTGGTGAAGCCAGCCGATGGTGTAGGGTTGTGGGTGCGGTGTTATCTGTAGGTCTAGTCACTTGACAAACTCTACTGAAATCAGGTTCTTTTGACTGCCACTATTGATAATGAAATGCAACAGAGTCCCCTTTACCCACATATGTGAGTGAAATAGGTGTTCCCCTTTCTATGTTTCTTCTGGTTATCTTGGTTGGACTTTGGTGGTAGTGAAAAGGGCACTGGGCTTGGCATCGATGATCTACTTCCCACTTTCTAGATTTGATTTGGAGTCAGAATCTACCTCTGACTCGGAAGATTTTAGCTCGGCCACTAGTGAATTCTTGGATCGACATTCTTCAGTGTTGTGCCAAGGTATTTTATGGTATTCACACCATTTTCCTGTGTCTTTCTTTGAATTCTCATTACCCTTGTTGGGTTGCGACTTGGGCTAGTTTTCCTGAGAGCATACATCTTTTCTCTACCACTTTTTTTGTGGGTTGGAGCTGCATTTTCCTTTCTTCAGCTGTGAGGTGTTTGCATATCCAAACTCTCATCTCTTCCGCTTAAATTTATGCTCGATCTTGACAACATATATATAAGCCGCACCTAATGATGCAATGTCCAAAAAATCCATTTTTGTTTGAATGTATCTATGTAAATAGCCATGATATTTGAGCACCAAATGTCATTTAGAGTCTTTGATACCTAATTTGGTGCACATGGTATGGAAAATATTGGTGAAATCGGGTACTATCTGGTCCCTTTCCTGATGTAGCATGGTCCATATTGTGTACTAGTCCTCGTAGCTTCCAATAGGGTAGTAATATTATTTAATGGCATCTCTAAAGGAATCCCATGTAAGGGCGACCACAAATATTGTAGATTCCTCTATGGCCCTTTTCTTAGAGTAAGTATCCCACCAATCCTTAACATGGGAGATGACCTTGAGGAGTGAAAAAGTAATATTTTCCCTGTCAGAAAAATTGTGGACCGAAAAATATCATTCGAGCAGATTCAACCATTTATCTATAGCATTTGCAACTATGAGTCCTTCAAATAATGTAATGTCAAAATTCACTTATACCTTGAAGGGGGTTGCATGGTCGCTTGATGAATATGCGTCTCCTGTGGCCAGTCGTTTAGGGATCTGTGCAAATTTGTCCATCAATTTGTTCCTTTGTTGTGCAAGGGATTCCTCGAGAAACATTTTAAAAGGATATTCTGCTCCATCATATGTATTCTCACCCCCCATGGGTTTTTTTTTTATCTCAGTGTGGCCAATATTTCAAAGGCTTGACTGGTTCAAGTCCCAACTTCTTGTACCCAGATCTTGTCAGGGACATGCACGAAGAAAAATAAATGAAGAGAAGACCGGTATGATACCAATAATCTGGATTTATGAGCGGAACAAAAGGAATAATAGATTGAATACAATAACACAGAGATACAGATAACAACAATAGATATCCAGTGAACAATAACCTCTATTAAATAAATAAAATAGGTTGAAACTGTAAGACTACAGAACTAGAAACAACTTTCTCAAATGGTGGTATCTATCTCTGAGAAGAGATGTGGTGTCTACATGCATCCTTCTGAGTAAAATGATTTCAATGAGGCTCCAAAGTCCTTTTTAACATTACTCATGAATTCCAAAACCTTGGACATCAAAAAACCTAACCCTAGGAGATGAAATGCCAAAAGTTATGCGGGCTCCGATGGGTAAGTTGGTACCTCAACTTCCTGTGGTTGTAACTTTTGCATACAACCTCCATTTTAGGCACATGATATCCTGTTAGAAAGGTCTTTTCGACAACTACACAGTATGTTGTCAAACTCTGACTCCATGTATAGTTTGACTGTAGAAATCCAAAAAAACATTGTTTAGGGCCCCAAAACATCCCTGGAAGTACAAAGAGATGTACTGACATGAAAACTTCTAAAATAAGCCAATTGGATTAGGTGGGAAACCACCAATATCCACCTAGAAGTTGTGTAGGGCTGTAGACAACCCCGAAAGTGTAGAACCCACGATTACAAATAATTATAGAAGAACATGTTGAACTAAAAAATGTCAAGACTATCCAGTTGGAATAGGTGGGTGGCCACCAATATTCACCTGGATCATTTCAAGAGCATATTTATTTATAACAGTTCCATATGCTTCATAAAGCCGAGATAAATGCTGGAGGAATGACCTAGGCTAATATTTTCAAACTTGTCTTGAATGGGCTAGGCCAATATTGTGAGATGTGGGATGAAGACATACCTTGTGAAGTATTCATTTTTTATCCAAAACCAAAATGGCATGGTCTTTAAACAACATAACCACCCCAATTCACTTTGATGTTTCCTTTCCCCTACTTTAGGGATATGCTAGTTATAACTATTATGAATAAATATTTATCCTTAATGTTATCAATGTTACATAAGAATATTTTCTTTTTTCTTTTTGGTTTACATATTTATATTTTTCAAAGATCAATTATTAGTTTAAGAAGAGATTTAATTAGTTGATACATGAAATATTTATATTTATTTGGAAATGAAAACAATACATGCATAATATTTATTAGGAACCGAAAACAATACATGCATAATATTTATTACTCATGCTAAAGATACAATAAATCCAAAATATTGTTTACAGATGAAGGCCAATTTAATAATAGGGAAATTATTTAGAAAAATGCATGCAAACTATCCTTACATTTAAAATTTGACAATTCATTTGAAAGAGATAGTTTGATAAAAAAATGATTTCTTGTTATTTTTTATAGATTATGATGTTAATTTTCGAATCCCAACCCTAGATAAATTATTTCCTAGTTATTTTCTTACTGAAAAATTAAATTACATATCATTGAATAATTTACACTTGCCGAAATAATTAACTGAAACAAATAGTGGAAGAAAAATGGAAACCAATCTCACAATGACACATGCACAACAAATTTATTCACCTCAAAATAATATCTTCATTAAAATAATATCCAAGATTACAAGTGCTTCCCATATAGGGAAACTTTTTCCATAGAGAAAAGATGAATTTTCTGCCAAAACCTAGGTGCCCAAACTGTCTAGTAAACCTCCCAACAACCTACATGAGTTGCTCATAAATTTCCCATCAGCCTATACAACCTTCCTATGGCCTATACGACCCACCCACAGCCTATACAAATTTCTCACAACCTATACAACACTTCCCATGCCCTGTATGGCCTACCCACAGTTGGTACGTCCCTACCCATGCCCTATATTGTTTCCCACTTCATTCCTCAGTGTTTCCCACTACTGTATGGTGGTTGTTTGTACCCTAAACCTACTTCCATTATCTATTCTCTCTTATGGACTGAGAAACAATTCCTTCTCTTGCTCTCAATGAGTCACTAACTCTATGCTTGTGTGTGTCACCTTTTCTCACCTTGGATGCCTTTTATAATCTTGAGTTGATCCAAAACGCTCATCTCCAAAGTGAGCAATGGTTGAGATTAAATCTCACCTCACTTGAGATCAATGACTAAGATTCATTTAATTAACTTAATTTACTAATGCCAAAAACTTAGGAATTTCATTAAACTAAACTCCATTAATTATAAAATGCCATTCAATTTAATAATTAAATTATTAAAGTGAATTTTCAAAGTTCTGAGAGGTATTAATGATTGTTGGAGAAATTTCTATTTTTGGCACACTAGTTCTATGGGAGTTAAATGATTAGTTCTATTTTAGAATTTCTATTTTAGATCATATTTATTCTATTATGCATGCATGCATTTTTCTATTATGTAATGTTATGTCCTATATATGGATGTATTCCACTCATTCATTTTTATCGTATTGATCATCATCTATGTATCAATCATCAACTCATTGGAGTAGTGTGAATATACTTTCTCATTCTTCCATATTGAATCTCTCTTCCTTTCTTGATAAGATTTGTTTGTACTTACTTTATATAGACCTCCTGTGCAAGTTTCGATGAAACATTGACATGGTATCATAGCTACGCGGCTTGGAGCAATCCAAACAAGCTAGAAAATAAGGAAAATTTGAGTTTTGGCGAGAAAAATCCGTTGTCGTACATTTCGACAGTGATTTGTCCCAAAATATTAACTTTTTGAGGAAACAGATCTTACGGGAAGTAAATCAACCCATTCTGCAAGTGATTTTTCAATTGTTTGGCGAAATTCTTCACCATTTGCTAAAAATGTAAGCTAAAATATCACCTCCTGAAACTGATATGAATCCATGGTCGTTCCTTTTTGTAGTGATTTCTCCCAAAATGTTAACTTTTGAGGAAATGGCTCACAAGAGAAGTAAATCGACCCATTCTGCAAGTGGGTTTTCAACCGTTTGGTGATATTCATCATTGTTTTCTCAGAAAGTAAGTCGGAAGATCGTCACCTGACACTGATATGAATTTTCACTTAAAGTGCCCTTTCTGTGGTGATTTCTCAGTTGTTCACTTGTAGAATGAGAGTAAACTTTTAGGGGTTATCATAAACAATGGGAGAGATGGATACAAACCCTATTCTATAGTAAAACTTGGTGGTAATCCTCACACCATATGATTATTTTGATTGGAATCCCAAGATAAAATTCCAACTCAGAAGGAAAGGACTATACAACTTGACAATGGGGACAGAAACATAACCTACATCAACAATTGAGAAGATGAGATGGGAGAAACAAAAGGATGAAACCACATGAATTCTTCTTGATTTTATTTCAACTGATCTATGGTTTCATTTTTCCACATGCAAGACTCCAAATGAGGTCTGGACCACCTTGGAAAGTTTGTTTGGAAAGCAGGATCAGATGAGAGGTCATATGCTTGAGGTAGAGTTGAATACTTTGGATCCTAATTTTTTTGATAATATATGTAAGATTTATTCACTAAGTTTAAATATTTGATATTAAGCTTAGTATCTTGGCGTATTGATAATTCTAAACAAGTGTGCCAACTTGTTCTAACAATCTTGGCCAAGCTAGGACCAGAATATGTTGTCTATGTTTCCACTTTCCATTCAAGTAGGTATCTCATGGGAACAAATTGGAAGATGCCTTCCATGGATCAATTTGTTGATTCTCTCAGACATGAGAAGGAAAACCTCATTCAGATGGGCCTAATCAAGGATCCTAAAGCACATGCACTCACCATGCATGTTGGAAAAGGATCATCCAAACATAAAGGAAAGGGGAAATCACAACATCTAGAGCCAAAGAAGGAGGGATATTCCAAACCCTTCAACGATTCTTCAGGTTCCAAAGACTCTTCAAATTCTAAGAAGAATAAGAAGGGAAAGCAATGCACTTACTACGATAAAATGAATCCTGAATAATCCATGTGCATGAAGAAACAGATCGATATTATGGCACATGCATTTCAGTAGAACAACCTTGGAAACTTCATTCCAGAGGGAGTCAAGAAGAAAAAGGAAGAAGATCTTTCTCCTAAGAAAGGTAATCATCATGCTCTTTTTGCGATTAATTTTTTATCTAATTCATGGATTATAGATTCTAGTGCATCCCATCATATGGAATCAAAAGAGGAAGCTTTATCTTTTTTTATTCCATGCTCAAGACACCATATTCTCATGGGGTATGATACTCCAGTAGCAATAGTAGGAGAGGAGAGAGTGGAACTCCCTAATGTCATCCTTGAGAATGTGTTTTACATGTTCCTAAGTTTTCTATGAATATGCTCTTAGTTTATCAGATCACTCAGAAAGGTAAAAAGATTGAATTTACATCAGATTCATTTTTTGTACTTGACATGCAGGACAATTCCATCATTGCAATTGGTGAGGTGGTTCACAAGTCAAGGTTGTATAAATTCACTAAGTTTTTTGATGATGAATCCTCTTTTCTACTTACACATAAGGAGAGTAATTTCATGCATCTCGAGTGCAACATGAATATACTCTTATGCTTCCATTAGTTTTAGACATCATAGATGATTCCATACACTCAGATTTTGTACATGGAAATAAGCAGGTAGTACAACCAGATAAGAAGTCGTCGTCGAATATTCAGCAGATGACTAAGAAGGAACAAACCACACTTCATGCAATAGGAAACTGTGTAGGGAATCCATTGGATTTGAGGAGGACTCAATCTCAACATGAGGATCCTTCTCATGTACTTTCAACTTTTGAACCTGCGATGCCCATGCATTGATATATGGTTCAATATTCTGATCTGCAACTCTACATTGAGGGTGTGGGGAATCCATTATGGAAATAATCCATGGAGAAGGAGTATGGATCACTCCTAAATAATTTGACTTGGTATATGGTTCCAATTCCACCATAAAGGAATATTTTCAGGTGCAGATGGGTCCACGGGATCAAGAGGTACAAGGCTAGATAAGTTATGAAAGGAATTAATCATATCCATAAATATTTCTACATCTTCACGAAGACTTTCAGTGAGAAAAAGTTTCATACTTTGTGGGATTGTCTTGGAGTGAAGAACACAATTTCCTAGAATCTTCCTTTTCTTCTTTTGATGCATTGTCTTTTGAGGGGGATTTTATTCCCACATGGTTTTCCCTCTTTCTTGATTTTTATTCAGTCCTCATTGGTTGCATTTTACATGAGTACCTAACATGGCCTAGTTTCTAGGACTCATTTTTACTCCATAGTGATGTTCAGGGGGGTGTTGGAGGAATTTCTATTTTTGGCACTATTGTCCCTCGACCAAGTTTTGAGGAAACATTGGTCAGGTTTGACCACTTTTGGACTTCGACAAGCTGGTTGAAGATGGAGTGCTCAGGAGCAGCTGAGATTGCAGGATCCCACTTGTTTTTTGAACCCAACAAGGGGTTCATTAGGGTTTTTGTATTAGGGTTTAGGGGATGTCATCCCATGGGTTTACCCATGTTTAGGCCTTTTGTAAGGTATGTAGAAGTATAAATAAGAAGGAATGTAATGTAGAAGTAGATTAGTGAAGGGATGCAAGTAGCTAAGTTCAAGAGGCAAGTAGTTCTGAGTTTCTTTGTGCAACAAACTGTGTATGTAAGGCTTTGTGCATAATAGAGGAGTTGGCTTTGTGACTTAACCTGATTTTGGGAAGGTGGATCTGGTGCTTAGTGCACAGATCACCTGTCCAGTGTGAATCTTGGATCTGTGGCTCAGTACACATGAGCAGATGGATGTAAGAGATTGAAGAATAATAAAGAATAAGAATTTGTTGGTGGACGTAGCCCCACACTGGGGTGAACCACGTAAATCTTGTGTTGATGGTTTTCTTTGTGCTGTAATGTTTATGTTGTGAATCTACTTAGTGCATTGAATGTTATGAATGATAGATAGATCTATGAATTCTTAGTGATTTATTTATGTTGAATGTATTAGATATGACTTATGATGCTAAGTGCGATGTGTATTTTTTCATTATTACTGCGTTGATATGTACTTAGGGTTTGATCTGTGATGTGAATAAAGATAATGAATTAATATACATTATTCCTAAGTACCCTGTGAAGTGTTGTAATCACGGATATGTGTCCCATCTTGGTTACAAACACCTGAGCCCTATAACCCCCCCTAGCTCTAACTCGGGTGAGACTTTTCCTTCTTCGCAGGTTTTGCCGAAAGGGATGATAATAAGGGTTTTGTTGGTGCATTGTTGAAGCATTGAACCCTTGGTCTGTCTCTATTCCAACAAATGGTTCTGTTGTCGGGACTTGAAACTGTGATTGCTGGGAACTGAAGTAAAGAAAAGAGAAGTTTTGTGTATAGATCTGTTGTTGTAGTGTACAATATTCAACTTGAATTGTGAAGCTCTATGTTAATAAAGAAACCCGATCTAAAGAAAAGAGGTAAGATCTTGAAAGAGGTAAATATTTGTGCTTGAATAGAGTAAAATAAGTGGAATTTTTTGTTTCGAAAGCATGAATCTAGGTATATTTGATAGATTATGTCCTAGTATGAAATCTAGGGTACAGTTAGAACAAAAATTTGATCTGAGTAAATTTGATAGAAAAAGAGAAAGATATGTTATCCCTATGCATAGAAATAATTTTTGGACTAATAAATGGATGAAGGAACCTAGAAAGAATTTTTGCAGATTGCAGGTCCAACACTGTGATCTTAGTGCATAGTACAGGAGAAGTAGGGGAAATTAGAAGAGAAAGAGAGGATTGACATTATGTTATAACTGTAGAAGACCAGGACATCTTGCTAAAGAATGCCCTGGCATAGGTCCTATTTATCTTTGTTGTAAAATTGTTGCTCATGAGGTTGAGGATTGCCCAAGGATGATTGCTAAATTTGAAAAAATGAACATGAGTCAAGAGAATGAGAGCATGTTAGAAGATCATCAAGAGAAATAATCAGAGAAAGTTCAGACTACATTATAACAGTTGAAAGAAACGATGAATGATCACAAATATGTCAATTTATTAGAGATCATGAAAGAAAAGCAATGCATAAGTACAAGAACAGAGACTTCAACATAGACTGTGTCTTGGATGGGGAAACACAAGTGAATATTATGACATAAAGCACTTGGGAAATTTTGGGAAAGCCTACTGTGGTACCTTCATTGGAAAGAATAGGATTGTTTAAAGGAAAGATGATAACCCTATGTGGAAGAGTTACTAATGTACCTATTATCGTTCATGGAACATCGACTAAAGAGGAATTTGAAGTTATTAAGTTTGTTGAGAACAAAGCCCCATTCCCTCTTTTGTTAGGAAAGACTTGGATTGAGAAAGATCATATCAGAAGGAAATCATAGGAAGAAGCTACAGAAAATAAAAAGCAATAACTAAGGGATTTCATAGATAAAAAAAACAGATCGACTGATAAAAGAACGAGAAGTTGAGTCAAAGCAACAAAAGACCAGAGAATTAGCTATCAAGGTTGAAATAACGCAGGAAGGTTTGAAGGACCTATCCATACAAGAAAGAATTATATCTACCCAGGAAATAGTAAGAGAAGGGATATTAAATTCAAACCCTTTGAGAGCACATCAACCATGTGAAGTCACTTCGCTAAGAGAAGATAAGAATAAGAATGGAAAGAGAAATCTAGAAATAGTTAGAGAGAATCAAATCACAGGAAAGAAGGCAAGGAAACTCAGTAAGAAGAAGGCTAAGTTGTAAAAGCTACAAGAAGTTACAGAGAACATATGGAAGATTTCACAGATTGGAACTTCACAGGAGGTGGGTTTGCAGGATTTGAACCTCGTCGGACACAGAACCGCGCAAAATGGGACTTCGCCTTGGAAAAGCTATATGACCATTGGAGGCGTCCCGACTGTTAGAATGACGCTCCAAAATGGCTAGGAAACACATTTATGGGTGTATAGATCATCGTTAGACGTTGAGACTGTTCCATAACGGATGGATTCACATTGATTGAGGAATCCCTGTCTGTTGGAGGAATGTGTTACGACGCTCGCTTACTTAACCTGTTGGACGTTGTGTCGGTACCACTTTTTTCCACCCACGATTATCTGAGACAAGAAATTAAGTGATTTTTTGTGTCGATTTGTGCTATCAGTCCTCACCATCTTTTGTTTACCCCACTATCCATTCACCTACCCCAACTTATTTGTTAACAACGGTAATGTAGATCGAGCGCATTGAGCTAAAGAAATCTATCAAAGAAGTTCTAAAGAAGTTTATGGATGATAAAGCTATGTCTGACGGATTATAGGCATCGTCAACCAAGAGACTGCAGGCTTCCCCTTCAACTAGATGACATTCGAAACGTGTCAACCCCATGTTTGAGAAGCGAAGTAAGCACCACAATGATCTAGCTAATGCGAAGAAGATCCCATCAGTCTTACTGGACTATATCATGCCTTTGGCTGGTGCAGTTAACCGCGATAGCATTCCATGGGACTTCGAGTACACATTGTTCACCGTGTACATTCTGAAGGGAATACGCTTAGTTGGAACCCAGTTAGGACAGATCCCCGCATTGAAGAACGATGATTTTAACCTTGGAGACAGAAATAACTACACCATGCTCGCACCCCACAGAAACATGATGAAGACCATTGGGAAGAAGCCTTGCATAGTCTCCCAGCCTTGTATAAAGGAGATCACGCAGTCCATGATACTGAACGTAATGAAGATCCCTCATTTTGGACGACATCAGGAGGTTAACACTTGCGTTAAAATTCTCTTGTCGTGCTATCATGGAGGATATTTGTGGCTTGACATGTGCATTACTGTGGATTCGACATTGATCCACCTAATCATAGGAGTGAGCATGCAGGGACCTGACCCTCAATAGTTCTACCCATGGAAGACCTCAAATCGCTCCCTAGAACAACGCATTAAGGAGGCATATGACAAACTTGAGAAGGGAAAGTGAGGCTACAAGGTAGCCTCCATCCAGGATGGCGTAGTGCACCTAGCTTGCCAAATCATAGCTAGAAATATCATCAAAAATAACCACCCCACACAGGTCACCAGGTTCTTGGTGGACTTTGCAGGAAAATGCGTGGAGGGGATGAAAATGAATTGGGAGAGTTACCTTGTCAATGAGCTCAAGAAAGATTTTTGCGAAGTGCATGATCAAGGATATGAGTTCCATTTCAATTGGTTTCTTATGTTGATCACATTTGTTGCTTGGAAAGTGCCTTAGGGAGCATATTTTCTAGAAATTGAACCATCAGAGCCATTGGCCGCGAGGTTCTCCACCTTATGGTATATGAATGATATGTCGAAGAAATGGCAGTCGAATGCAGTTTTCCATGCCTACTATCATCAACTGAAGGTTGATATTGAGTCATTCCTGCACATGACACCGCACACTCTGCACCAGCACAGACCGCTAGCTAAGTTCTTCATAGACCCAAACTTTATTTATATCATTGCATGCAGGGATGAGAGCAAGGATGAATTACAGTCTTATTATAAGTTGACTAATGAAGACATGGAACAATCAGGAAGGAGTGGTCAACGGAGTTCCTGGTATCTGTTGATGATGCATAACTCTTCGACCCTGACATCATTAGAAGCCCCTTGGTCACCCGGTTCAAGCATGCATGATAGACAAGTGCGAAGAAGAAGAAAAAAAAGGAGGAAGTTCAGAACATAGAGACTGATGAGGAGAACAACACCTCGGAATAAAGTGGACCTTTCTCACCTGTAGGAGGAGGAGGAGAAGAAGTAAATCAAGGAGGAGGGGAAGAAGGAAAAAATAAATGAGAAGGCAAAGTTACACCGCCAAAGGATCCCCCTACCGAGATATAAACATCAAATAAAAGGAAGGTTTCTCTGCATAAACCTTCAACAAGAAATAAGACCCATGCCAGTAAGCCCTAGATGGAGACCACACTCACGGAGGATGAAAATGGTCTAGTCTGCGGAGCAATGGAGGATGCATCTGAGGACCTATTACAGATATATGGCGCAAAGTAAGAAGAGTTGTCTATAATATTTGAGAAGGAACTGAAGGAAATACAATGAACCATTCAATTGAGCCGCGTAGTACCTATTGTGTCCTCCTCGTCAGAGACTGCAGAGTTGGGGGATGAACCAACCCAACTGCAAAGACTTGTATATGTAATAGAGACTCAGATTCAACGAGTCCAAGAATAAAAGGAACAAGCCATAGAAGCCCTGAAGAAAGAGAAAGAGGAAATCTTGGATCAACTACGAGTTGCACGGTACTATGTAACCGCGTATGGAAATTAGAAAGATGAGTTATGGGCAATGATCGAGGAGGAAAAAGAGAAGATAGAGAGGTAAAAGGACGATCTGCTCTAAGATAAGACTGTAGTCAAAGAAGTGGTGAGAAAATCACTTCTCTCTATGCCAGGCTTGGCACGGGAGGAACATGAAGTAGTCGAGGGTCAAGTAACGAAGCTCGTTGGGGCCATCCAATAGCTTCAAGAAAGAGTAACAAAGTTGGAGCTTCAAGAAGTACCAATCACTCCATAGGAAGTGTGCGATCAGAGGGATGAAGCCGCTAAGAGAGAAATATAAAGGATTAGAGTCATCGCCTCAAAATGCAAGCATCTAAGCAGCAGAAGTGTGCATACCTATGAATGCCTCATGGAATATCCAAAACTTAGGAAGTTGGAAGCACA
>ML776646.1:2952055-3005882 GCA_009831015.1 Picea engelmannii
TGATGATGAAACCCCTATCCTCCATAACTAAGATTTAGAGAAAATGTTTCTCTAGTTCTATTACATAAATCCCATCATGGGACTCCAACAAACCTCCTAAATCAAGCCAAAACATGATGGTTCCCTCCCCCTTCACTGCATACTTGGCCTCATCACCAAGCTCCACATGGGTCCCTGAGTCCTTCTTCTTCAAACTGTTGAATATCTCTCGTTCTTCTATCATATGATGAGATGAACCATTGTCCAACTACCAAGCACTCCTTATGCTGGTGTTGGTAGAGAGGACTGAGACCAGTAAGAAGTACTTCTCAAAATCTGTTGCAAAATCATATAGATGTGTCTTTGTTGATGTTGTTTTCTACATCTTCCCTTGTCCATTGTTTTTCTTTGGACACTATGATGCATAATGACCAATCTTGTGGCATGTGAAGCACTTTATTTTACTAAAGTTCTTCTTTCGTGGCCGTGAGGTTGCACCCTAATTGTTACCCTTAGAGCCTTCTCATGTGCTCTTCTTGTTCTCAATGACCAGTTCCAGGTTCTCCTCTTCATCTCATTTCTTGATTGCTTTCGAATCTTCCCAAGTAATTTTGTGGATGCAATCATCCTAACGCCTTTGTGAATCTAGAAGAATTTCCTAAGTGCAAACTCCCTTGACAAATGGTTCCCAATACTTGGTGAAACCATTCAATTCCACATTTACAGGTTATGTCTCATCCACTTTCTCACAAATAACTACAAGTTGATCATGTGTCTAAGTGATCCCCATGAAGTAACTAGTAGCATGTCAGATATTGAAATATAGATGGATCTAAGCTTGTTTCTCAAGACCATCTTCATGTTCAAGTTCTCACTCTGGAAATTATCCACTAGACCCTTGAACACCTCTCTAGTCGACTACTTCTCTGCCATGTGAGGGATCAAATGATCCTTCATAGTGTCTATGATCACTTTTTGGGCTTTGATGTCCTTCTTCTCATGAGTTGTGAACTGAGTTGCATCTATCGGTGGAGGAAAAGCCTTCTCCATGGTCTACCAAAGGTCATGTTCCTTCAAAATCAAAGTAACCCTTGCTTTCCAGGATAGGAAATTTGATGCTCCATCCAACTAGTCTTCAAACCTAAGATTGGTTATTACCATCTCTAGATATGATCAAACTGTCATGTTCTTATTCCTTCAAGCACCCACAAGTATTTCATTGTTAGTTTATAGATCTACATAGATCTCCTTGCAAATTGGTTTCCCTTCAGAGTCAGTGATCTAATACCATGTTAAGTTTATAACCATATCCCTAGATAAATTATTTCCTAGTGATTTCCTTGTCGAAAAATTAAATTGCAGCTCACTGTACAATTTACACTTGTTGAAATAATTAATTTAAACAAATAGCGAAATAAAAATGGAAACCAATCTCACAATGACACATGCACAACAAATTTCTTCACTTGAAAATCAACTTTTCATTAAAATAATATCCAAGCATAAAAGTGCTTCCCTTAAAGGGAAAATTTCCCCATAGAGAAAAGATGAATTTTCTGCCAAAACCTGGCTTCTCGAACTGCCTAGCAAACTTCCCAACAACCTGCCTAAACTACCTAACAAATTACCAACGGCCTAGATTTCTTACCCACGTCTTATACGACCTTCCCATGGCATGTATGGCTTTCCTGCAGCATGTACAATGCTCCTCACAGCCTGTACGACTTGTCCGTGACCTGTGCACCCCTAGCCGCGGCCTGTACTTGCTTCCCACACCCTGTATGGTTTCATGTGACCTTCCTTTGCACTGCCCACTATTATACAATGGTTACTCGTACCCTACAACTGCCACACTTGGCTCTTCTCTCTTTCGGACTGAGCAACAAGTACTTATCTTTGTCTCAATGAGTCATTGACTCTATGCTTGTGTGTGTGTCATTCTTTCACCTTCAATTCTTTTTATAATCTTGAGTTCAACCAAAACCCTAATCTCCAAAGTGATCAATGGTTGAGATTAAATATCACCTCACTTGAGATCTATGTCTAAGATTCATTAAATTAAATTAATTAATTAATGACAAAAACTTAGACATTTCATTAAATTAACCTCCATTAATTATAAAATGATATTCACTTTAATAATTAAATTATTAAAGAAAATTTCTTAGAAATATTAATGATTACTTCCACATGTTAGCCACAAACCAATATTAAAATACCTATCCAAACTACAAAACTTCAACCTATAAAACCTTGTTCAAATATGAAGCTTTGATTAAAAACAATAAAAAATACCATCCATGATTATGATAATGACTTTCAATTATAATTTTTATTTGTGATTAGTGTTAATTCATAATTATTATAATTTTAAAATATTTATTATTTGCACATATCATTATGTTAATGTGAAACCACCTTTTTTTTTTAATATATTATTTGTATGATAAATGTATGCCATTTTATTTATTATTGAATGCTATGTAAAATATGTGAATGAAGACAACAAATTGAATAAAAGTTAATTGAGATTGGAAAACATTTAATGATCATATAAAAATAGTTCGGATGAACGGAAGGAAAATAGTCTATAATGATGAAAATATATATACTATTACAAATCATTATGATTATGAACATCCAAAGAATAAATGTGTTTTATATTAATTGTGACTAGACTGGTTGTTCTAAAGGTGTAGAAGATGTACGGCCTATTGAAATGCTCTGAAATATAGTAATTAAATGTATTCCATAAATATTTTCATTATTAAAAGAGTTTTATATGAACTTTGTGTGAAAATTTGTAAGATTTTTTTATGGTGATTAAAAGTGTTGTATGTATGTATGTATGTATGTATGTATGTATGTATGTATGTATGTATGTATTTTGTAATTATTTTTTAATTTTTATTTTTTTATAAGTATTATTTATATTTTAGAAATTTAATTATTTATTTTTAAGATGTAATTTTGCATTTTTTTTTTTCAAAATCTAATTTTGCAATTTTGGAATACGATTTTGACACATTTAGAATCTGATATTTTATTTTGGAAACATTGATTCCAAATTTAATCAAATAGACATTTTGTGTGTTGAAATTTGTAACTAATCATACCAAATTTTAAAAATACCTTAATTACATATTGATAAACAAAAATTAACCTAAAAGAAACCTTATCCCAATCCAATAATTAAACTAGGAAATTTTGATTATCATAGAAAAGATTATATACATGTTAATTATAAAGTAACAAACTTTAATTTAGACAAATAATCCTTCATTAAATCCTATTTATATAATAATAAGCATGATTAATCCAAAATAATGCTTAATAAAACCTTAATTATTTATTAACAAATTATATACTTTATTGAAATTAAATCAATTATCTCCAATAAAATCTAATTAACTCAAATAAATCCAAATTTAATCAAATGAACATTTAAGTGTGAAAAAATGTAACAAATCATGCCAAACTTTTAAAATTACGTTGTGATAAACAAACTTTAACTCAAAAGAAACCTTATCCCAACCCAATAATTAAACTAGGAAATTTTGATTATCCTATAAAATATTATCTACATATTAATTATAAAATAATAAACTTTAATTTATACAAATAAACTTTTATTAAACCTTAGTTATATGATAAAAAACATGATTAATCCAAACTAATACTTCATAAAACCTTAATTATTTATTAACAAACTATACTTAATTGAAATAAACACCAATTAAATCAAATAAAATCTAATTAACTCAAATACACCTTAATCAACCTATATATAAATTTTACTCAACATAACTAAGTCTTAACTAAACAATAACTATAAATATATGTATAAATTTTATTAACATAACTAAGTCCTAACTAAACAATAATAAGTTTAATCATATTCAACCTAAACAAAGATTTATTATATGATGTTTCATGTTAAAAATCTTAACATAACTATGTCCTAACTAAACAATAACTATAAATATATGTATAATTTTTTTTAACATAACTAAGTCCTAACTAAACAATAACTATAAATATATGTATAAATTTTATTAACCTACCTAAGTTTTAACTAAACAATAATTACTAGTATAGGGTTTAATCATATTCAACCCAAACAAAGATTTATTATAAGATGCTACATGTTTAAAATCTTAACGAAATAAATAAATCTTAGTTATTGTCATTATAGCGTGTTAAACAATAACTTACCAAAACAAATCCGTATTAAATGTAAGTGTATTATATATATATATATATATATATAACGAAATGACTATATAGAAATAAACTCTAATTAACGTGAAGGTTATTTAATAATTGATTATACAATATTTAATATTAATTCATTAAAACAAATCATAATTAAATTTTTATTATGTATTAAATTTTTTTTAAGAGGTTACAGGGTCAAATTCAGAGGGGGGTAGGGTATGTATACCTTCGTAGATTTTACTAGTCAAATCGTTGGGCGGAGGGGGGTCCCTTGTCCTACAAACAAAGGGGTCTCATACACCAATTTGGTGTGCTGGCTTGGTCGTGACCTTAAAAATAGATTATTATTATTATTATTATTATTATTATTAAAAATTCTAATTACCTCCAATAAAAAGCATTCAATAAACTTTGATTATATAATGATAAGTTTTAATTTACATTTAAAAAACTAAAAACTATAATTATATAATGATAAATAAATTTTAATTTACATTTAAGAAATTAAAAACTATAATTGAATTTTTATGATACATTAATAGATTCTAATTAATTGAAATAAAACCCAATTAAATGTAGAAAACTATTAATCTAAATAAATTTTGATAAAACCTAACTATATAGTAATAAGCTTAAGATTGATTGAAACTCTAGTCAAAGCTCGATGTGGTTTAAGAGGTGTTGGCATAAAATGTTAAGCCTTGGATAAATAATTAGGGAATATGATAATGATAACAATATAAATATTATCCTGATCAACAATGTCAAAATAATAACAAACTCTCATCATCATATGATCAAGGGTATTAGATAATCCTTTAATATCATTTCTCTTCCTAGCTTTTTAGCTCATTAGAACAATGAAGATTTATGAAAGTTTCTCTACAATCTTTTCAAGTATGGAAAAGAAAACAAATTAATTCCTTATCATTTATTTTTTAAGGTTTGATAAAGACCAAAGTTAGTATATTGGATGTTATAAATCATCATCATCATTATTAATTGATTATTTTTTTTTGTTTGTTAGTTTGTCCGTGACATGTGGGACTAACTTGTGGCTAAGGGCATCTAAGCCGCCAAAATCACTCGGGGATACATCTCGGACTAACTTGTGGCACACCAACCCTTAACATGGATGGATTTTTTGTCCCCGCAGGTTTCGAACTGATGACTTTAACATCACGGAGTACCTTAACAATACACTCCGTCACCGACTATCCTACACCTCAAAGACATTAATTGAAAAAAAATTAAATAAACTATAGTTATACAATAATTTTCTCTAATTAATCTTAAATATACTCTAATTAACACCACTAATTAATATTATAAATACCCACATAATATAATCTATTATAAGTAATATAGATTCATGGTGACCTTCTACCTATAAATTGGTGAGAGATCTAAATCTTAACTCTGCATCAATATAGTTAAATAGTCTATTGGACTTATTAATTTGCGAGAGATCTAAAATTTCAATATGCATACCACACTCTAAACATTAAATATGTATTAAAGTTCACTTCTTTGATTTTTAATTTTATCTTGATGTTTGCATTATTTATTTATTTACTTATTGAATATTCATCTTAATTTATATAAAATAAATTACTATAAAAAAGAATTAAAAGAAAATATTATTTTTCTTTATTTTTAATTTTACCTTGATGTAGGATTAATTTGATGTAGGATTAATTTGGATATTCTTTTATTGTATTATTTACTTATTGAATATTCATTTTAACTTATATAAAAAATTTATTATAAAAAAATGAAGAAAAATATTAATTTTATTTAAGTAAATATATGTTGGTTTATTTTATTATTATATATAATTTTAAGATTAATCTGAATATATTTTTATTGTATTATTTACTTATTGAATATTCATTTTAATTTATATAAAAAATTCATTATAAAAAAATTGAAGAAAAATATTAATTTTATTTAAGTAAATATATGTTGGTAGTTTTTATTATTATATATAATTTTTATATCATATTTGTAATTTAAAATTTATTATTCAAACTTTAATTATTTTTCATTTTTATTTTCAAAAATTATAAATGAATATTATACATCTTATCTCATTAATTTATATACACCTCACTTCTCCCATTAATTTATATAATACACCTCACATTTTAGGAATGCCATATTTAATTATTAACGTATTCCAACATTATCTATGTAAAAAAGAAAAGTTAAAATAAAGAATGTCACATCCTTTCTTTGCACATTATTTCCAATTGGCTCTTTCAATTATTTTTGAAAAGGTTTCTATATTTTGGCTGTTCTAATTATTAGTTCAATGTAAGAACATACTTTTATGTTTTAGAATGTGATGGTTCATTGTAAGAAGGACATAAATTAACAAAGTGGAGGTAATAATTGAAAAGGTTTCTATATTTTGGCTGTTCTGATTATTAGTTCAATGTAAAAACATAATTTTATATTTTAGAATGTGATGGTTCATTGTAAGAAGGACATAAATTAACAAAGTGGAGGTAATAATTGAAAAGATTTCTATATTTTGGCTGTTCTAATTATTAGTTCAATGTAAGAACATAATTTTATGTTTTAGAATGTGATGGTTCATTGTAAGAAGGACATAAATTAACAAAGTGGAGGGTTTAGAGACAAATCCTTCCCTATTGGTAGGAGAAATGTATTTATCATAAGAGAAAGGCTCTTCTAATTATTAGTTCAATGTAAGAATATAATTTTATGTTTTAGAATGTGATGGTTCATTGTAAAAAGGACATAAATTAACAAAGTGGAGGGTTTAGAGACAAATGCTTCCCTATTGGTAGGAGAAATGTATTTATCATAGGAGAAAGGCTCTTCTAATTATTAGTTCAATGTAAGAACATAATTTTATGTTTTAGAATGTGATGGTTCATTGTAAGAAGGATATAAATTAACAAAGTGGAGGGTTTTGAGACAAATGCTTCCCTATTGGTAGGAGAAATGTATTTATCATAGGAGAAAGGTATTTATCATATGAGTATCTATTATTAAAATATTTTATATTTTCCTAATATTTACCTTTAAACATACCATCGAATCAATCAAACTAAAGGAAATGGGGTTGTGCCTTCTAGTCAAAGCTTATGAAAGCTATGACATCTATGGTCATTAAGTAATCAAAAAGTGTTATTACACAATCACAACAAGATAGGGATACATTGAAACCTTTGTATATTCAATTGTCGCTAACCATTGTATTGTATGGGATGGAAATATAGATAAATTTTATAATATTTGATTTTAAAGTATTTGATGTAAGTTATTTGGATTAGATATGTTTTTCATATAATAAATTTTATTGATAAAACTTTACATCATAATAATAATATTTTTAATGTAGATAATCTATTTTTCTTAGGATCATATGTAATATATAATATAATTTTTCTAGTTTTAGTGGATTTTAATTATCATCTTTATAATTAATAAGTAAAATTAATATGAATAATTAATATATCATATCATCCTTTGAATATTGAATAATAATATATATAAAACAATTTTGATAATAAAACTAAAAAACATACAAAATTGATTGAGATAATATTTCATAGAGAATTATGTTTATATAATTCTTTTAATATATGAAAATAGAACTTTTCAATATAGCATTTATAATGAATAACATATTATGATTTTATGATTTGTTTTTCAAAATTAAGATTTAGAGAGATATAGTAATAAATAGTTTTTTCTTATAATATATGATAATATTTTTTCCCACGAAAAAAACAAATAATTTTATTAATATAATAAAATTACAAATATAGATGCATGTTACATTCCTATAGCATTGTTGCTAAAAAAATGTCTTAGCTTGATCTGTCTGTATTTGTCTGAAAAAATACATCAACATATAGTATAGCATATATTATCCTACTAAGAAAAAAAAACCAATGATGATGTTTTCTTATACATACAATGAGATTCTGAAAAATTATGAAAAAGGAATAAAATTGCCCATAGTAAAGTTGATTTATAGTCAACAATGTGCCAAATAAGATGCCAAGAAAGTATATTAATCCTCCAATAAATCACCATGAACTATGAAAATAATTGAAAGAGCCTTCTAGGATCTTTTTGTTGATCTTCAATATGCCCAAGTCCATATCCAAACCATCCTTTGAGAGACGAATGCCTTTCTGGTTATGGTTCGTGTACACATGTGTGAAACAAGTGTGAGTGAACAAAGAGATGGATCACTAAATTTCCTGAAAGAAAGGCTGAAGAGAGTATTTATGAAGAGTTGTTGTCCCATTGATGCATCGAATAATAAGCATGGAGTCTCCATAAACATTTAAGTGAGAAATGTTTTTTTATTTTGCCAATATGAGAAGAAGTTTTAGAGCCATTAGTTCATTAAAACAATTTGTAGATGGGCCCAAGCTAGAAGAAAAAGAGATGGAGTGATCCTCCAAGAGAAATATTATATCCCCAACCTCACCAACAAAAATATTTCCTTGTGTTGCCCTATCAAAAAATACTCAGGGGATGTTTGAAGAGATATTAGTCATTGGTTTATTTTGGGGACATGGTCCTTTTGTTGTGGAAAAGAAGGTATAATAGACAATATAGTGATGGCACAATGTGAGGGAGAGGGAATATCGTCATAAAATAGAGAATGGTTTTGAGCAAGCCAGATACCCCAAGTTGCAATCAGAGGAAAAGCCTTGCACATTTTGGAATGTGGATTTTCCATCCAAGTTTTTGCATATTCATTGTTGTCTCCTTCCCACCTATAGAGATACCCCATGGACCTTTGAATATCTAACCAGATTGTTGAAGTAAAAGGGGAATTTAGAAAAAATATGGGTGACTCTTTAGCTACTCTACTTACATAAACTACATCTTCTTGGACCATTGAAGTTCCATTTTTGGAGGTTGTCTCATGTGGGTTCTTTTTTAATAAGTATAAGACACATAAATAAATTTTCTTTTGCTGGGATATTGAATTTTCATAGCTACTCCCCCCACCATGGTGAAGGATTCATCTGGGATTCTTGTGTCATAGCTTGATATCCAAGACGAGGGGTATAACTCCTAGATGAATTTAGTGACCATATTAATTGGTCCTCCTACATTGAGGGATAAACAAAGGAGTTTTTGAGGGAATTTATGTATCTTTTCCATGTCTCAACATCTTCTTCTCTCAAGCCCACATTCTTCCAACTCAGACAACCATCCTTCCCATTATCATAAGCATGAAGCCATATTTGATTTAGGTAGAAAAATCCTTCCTTGCTTATAGCCCGGATAATGGGGGTTGGGAGGATGTGATTATTTTGGCAACCGATCGATGGGTCTTTATCGATGAGAATTTTTTGTCCTGAGCCAACTTTCCAAATTAAACAATTGACAATGAGTGGAAATGCATTGAGGATGGCTTTCCAAACAATCAACCCATTCATAATCCATTTGATTGGCTTCCTAATCCAATGGACTATGGTATCTTGCATAAAATATTTTTCTTGGAGAACTTGAGACCACATGCATGATCCCTCAATTAGCCCCCAAACATTCTTGGCTGCCAAGGATTTTGAGAAGAGAAATATGTTTTTTAATCCTCATCCTCCAAGATTTTTAGGATTGGCCAATTTTTTCCATGATGCAAGGACCATATATTTTTTACCCTCCAACCATGACTAGAGCAATCTGAAAGAGAATTTTTTTACTATGCCCAAAATTCCTTTTGGGATCTAGGCTAGGGTATACCAATACACTAGAATGGATTTGAGGACTGAATGAACTAGAATGAGTCTTATATATCTAGAGAGACAATGATTGCAGCAAGCATGAATTCGTTTCTCCACTTTCGCAAGAAGCCACAACCAATATTTTTTTGAGTATTCATTGGATTTTAGAATGAAATCAATGTATTTCAATCCCAAACTTGCATAACTAATGTGAATATTTAGATATTGGGATAAGTGAATGATTTCTTGATAAGATAGACCCCAAGAGGAGAGGGAATATTTTTCCAAGTTTATTTGCATACCCGTCACAGAGAAGAAAGTGGAAAGGAGGTCTTTTAAGTGGTCCACAAACCGAAGATCTCCTTAAAAAAAGATGAGTATATCATCAACAAAGAGAAGGTTTGAGAGAGAAAATCTAGGACTTATAGAAATACCTTTGAATAAACCATCAAAGACAACACTGTGAATCAGTCTACTCTGTCCTTCTAGTAACAAAAGAAAAAGGAGAGGAGAGAGAGGCCAACCTTTCCTAAGGCCCTTTTCTTCTTTGAAAAAGGGGGTGACTGAAACATTTATCAAAACTACAAATGAATTCATGCTTGATAGAATTTAGGACCTAGGACATGAAGGAATTTCCAAATATAATCTGGAGGAGTGTCAACTTGATATACAACCATATTACATAGTCAAAGGATTTTGAGAGATCCACTTTTAGAGTTAAAACCTTGAGTTTCCCAGTGTTAATGGAGTTGATACCTTCCTAAGCCAGACCTATAGCTTCATGTATTTGACGTCCTTTTAGAAACCCAAATAGCTCCAACGATATTTTTTCAAAGAGGATATCCATTAGTCGATAGGCTATCAACTTTGAGATGATTTTGTAGATATTGTTACACAAAGAGATGAGTTTGAATTGGTCAAATGAGTTTGTATTATCATATTTTAGAATTAGTGATATAAAGGTAGCATTAAAGGCTTCCAAGACATGAACCAATGACCTAGAATATTCCACCATCCTTAGAAGGTCATCTCCAAGGAAGTCAAAACATTCTAGAAAACATCTCTCTCTTGCACGCACCTGATATGACTTATTCTTTAAGAACACTTGTGTGCAAGTGATTCGGTTCAGTCTATGATTGTATGTTTCTCTTATCGATTCTAATGATGATGTTATGGATATGATGTTATATTATTTTTATATCTATGGTAGACATGTGCTATTGACGGGTTTCTCCTGAGTGTGCAGGAAACTTGACAGATTGAGGATGTCGATGGCATCGATGGACCTCCTTGGACTCTGGATCGAGTAAGGGAGTGAATTGTATATGATTTGGGTATTTTTGTTTATGCATATGTGACATATGATCAGGTGTATTATGATGTTGCTTATGTATCATTGACATGTTTTTATTGATGGATGCAGGTTGACGATTTCTTTCTAATCATACTTACATTAGGAGTAAAGGGGCCATGCACAACAACCAAAGATATTGATGGAGAGGTGTGGCAACATCTATGCCACAACCTACTATCACTCTCGTTCTGGCTCAAACTGTAGATTAACGATTACCTAGTTCGAGAGATACACGATGTCGTGAGGGAAGACTAAGACAGTTGATCACGAAGATTATAAGGGGCACACAATAAGGCAGGGTCCTTATTCCTTAGAATCCCTTAGTATCCCACAAGATCTCTTGATGGAGTATTGAATCCAAGGGTTGGACATCTACCAAAATCAGTCAAAGGTGAGTGGCACCCTTGGAGCACGTAGTGCATCTTGAAGGGAATGTCGCATAAATAAAAATTGAGTAAAAGTGAGTGGCACCCTTGGAGTACGTAGTGCGTCTTGAAGGGAACGTCTTGAGTTTAATAAAGATAAGTTAATGAACCTAGGTGCCTAAAAAATAATATTTTATTTTGACGTGGTCAACCTTAAAATAAATGATGTATGAGTAAATTTTATTAATTATAAAATTCCCTAAGCCTAGTTGAAATTAAAGTCTAGGTCTAAGTAGGGTAAGAGGACTAAAAACTAATTAATCAATTAATAAAAGGGAGATGAAGAAAAATCAAATTAAGAATTTGAAGGATAAATAATTTATCTAAGATTTAATTATTGTTTATGTGCAAGACATGTTAATTTGGATCTTAGACACAAAGGGGAATTTAATGTAAAAAGGAATGTGGAACATAGAAATGAATCTATTCTAGAGAAATTTCTAAATAAAACTCAACTAAGCTTTAAGAAATGTGTTAGTCATTAAAGGAAATCGAGGGAATAAAGGGACAACAATGAGCATTTTTAGGAACGCTTTAAGGACGGGTGAGGTAAATCAACAATTAACTAATTTAAATAAATGAATATCTGGTGCAACTAAGGGATCAGATGACAAGTGTCTGGGGGAGAGTATTTCCTAATAAATTTTTAATAAAACGAATTTAACGTGCATTTAGAAAGTGTCACTAAGAAGAACTCTATAAAATTAATGGAAAAGAAGAGGAATGGAGGGACGACTAGTATGCGTAAGGTTATGCTGCTGGATTTTTCTTGACTGATTTTTCTTGTGGAAGTTGGGATATCGAACTCAAATAGAGAGTGGTAGCTCGACCTTGCAAGGCGAGCTGAGAGCTATCTTTTCTCTGGTTTGTGTGTGTGGTCCCTTCGCAGCTTGGGGCGCTTAGGGGGGAATAAGATTACCCCTAGCGTTGGATGGGGGGTACCACTGAGGTCTTCACAATTAGCAAGTGGGAGGACGGAAGGATCGTCAGTTGACGAAGAACATCGACGAGCCCAGATTCATCGGTTACAATATTGTCATTGAAATTTGAGTTGTGGTAAGTTTTGGTTATGTATGTATGGTTTTTCTTTTCGCCACATATGTATAAAACACTGTATCCGAATGCATTCTCCATGCAGCTTGAGTTGTGAAAGATTTAGTTGTTTCAGTTTGGATTTCTTATTCGTCGTTTATGTATAAGGACGTTGTTACCGAACGCCTTTTTATTGATGGTAATAGGATATTAATTCATACACCTTGGTAGCTATTTTATATTGAATAAGTGATTGTTAGTGGTTTTTAAAACCAGAACGATTGCCTATGCCTAAGAATTCACAAGCCTTAGCTTCCTGCAGAACCGAACTTTCATTGATTAGCTACGAAAGCCACGAGGCTACCGTCTACAAGTGTGAATGTGTTTTTTTTTCCGGTGGATATCTCTCCTTTAAAGGATACGATAGATAACCGATTTTTGAAGTACTCTAGGAACAATTCGAGTTGCTCAGCGAACTCCCACCAGTTGTTCTGTTATGAAAACCCCTCCCCTCTACTCGAACCCTTCCTCGCCTGGTGATCATTTAGTTGATGTGAGTTTTTTTTCCCTAGCACCCTTCTCGAGCTTCCTTTCTCCCGAAAGAAGACTTAATCGAGATCTCCTCTCTTGGGCGACTCTTCCTTCAGAAAAATTCTTTTCCCATGCGCCCTGAAGGCACTCGATGTCCTGATTTTTTTTTTCCCGTCGTCTCGTTCCTTCCAGATTTGGCCGAGGCTCTCTTCGCGTTTTCCTCACTTAAATCGCTCCTCTAGTTCTCTAGATGCACCTCTGTGCATTATCTTTCTCCTCCACGGACTCCGCGTTTTTCCTTCACAGACTCTGCGTGTTATCTGTGATTTTGGGTGGGGTGAGTATCTTGCATTTTTATCAGCGTAATGGGCCTCCTTAGTCTCTGCATGTGGGAGCCCAAGGCTCAACGCCTTTACCCTTCGTCCCAACGAATGGATTCTTACCATGCACATTGAATTCCTGCAATGATGTGTGCATTGAATGCCTGCGTTAATTGCTCCGTTAACGTTTCTTTCTCCTCAGCTTTTCTGTCAGAGTTAAGTTACACCAAATTGGCGTTTAGCTATTTGACGGGTAACGTCTATGAAGATATACATACCCTACCTTCCTCTGGATTTGAACTTGTGACATTTTAAGAGGAAACTCATATTCTTAACCATTAATCCAAAACAATTAATATGTAGCCTTGAGATTCACAATATTGTTAGTAAAATTATTACTTGATTTTCTTTAAATTCATCCTTAGAGGAAATCTCGGAATAAACCTTTTTTATGTGATAAACTTGGACCAAGATTTACCCTTGGCCTTGCCACCCTTTAAATCTAAAATGGAATAGATGGAATTAATTTCCACTATTATAAGAATGGAAGGAGCTTAAATAACTAGTGATATGCACAGGTCTCAATTTAAGGAAGGATATTGGAACAACATTTTAGGGAGAGTCTAAATGGGTACATGGCCTCCACTGGTTTTCCTGCATTTATTTCAATATTAATTTTTAATGTGTCTACATGGTGGTTTATTGTTTAAGCTAGTAAAATGGTCCTCATCACTGTTAGTTTCTAATACTTACACTTGGATTGTTTGATCGAGCACACTGGGATGTTGTTAACTTAGATTTTGTGGGATTATGAAAAGTAGAATTATATCCATAGATACACATATTAACTACTCTCTTTGGGGCTCTTATATTGGAGAAGTTAGACACAAGTTATCTTATTAAGGAATGTGATATATATTTGTTTCATTCGTCATTATTTATAAATTTACTCTGATCCATGAATGATGTTCTTATAAGTGAAGTTGATTCATTTGATTATAGGTTCTGTAGTAATTAAAAATGTAAAGTTAATTAAGGTGATCATCTTACTCTCGCACTTTTAGAACATGAATGATATATGATTGTTAAGCCTTCTTAATCTCTTGTGCCATGATTTTAAGGTGATTTATGACTGATTGCGTTTAGATTTTTTGTGCCTTGTAGATAAATTTGGCTAATTGCCTCTACACCTTGTATAAGTTAGCATTTACTCTTGAGTTAACCATGATATGGGGGCGTGCTTGATTTAGAATTTTTTACTCATGCGCCTTAATTTGATGTATGACTAATTAAGCCACTAGACTTCTTGCGTGAAATGAAATTGAATATAACGGATACTTACTACTTGCACCATTAAAATTGGTTATTGTATGATGGATTAATTACAGTTTCTATTACGCCTTGGAATGTCAATGTTGTTGGATTGAATCGAATTTGGATTACTTGCGTCGTGCAGTTAGAATTTGATGTTTACCTTGCTCCTTGCATTAAAAGTAGATGTTGATCTTGTGCCCTGAATTTAAATTAAATTTGATTAAGTTGCACATGACTAATGCAATATATGGATGGTTATGTATTTATTTTAACCTTGCACAATGATCAATTATTGATTGATGAATGATAAAGTGGATTATACTTGCGACCTTAGAAAGATGTGTTTCTTATTGATCGAGTACTTAGACTTCTTGCACAAATGGATTTTATGTAATAAATGATGGTTTTAGAATTTTAGACTTCTTGCGCAAATGGATTTTATGCAATGAATGATGGTCTTAAATATTAGTCTTCTAGCGCTCAATGAAAATTTATTATGTTGGAAGACTGCATTTTGTGATTGGGCCTTGTGCCTCGAATAACTGAAAATGTTTGCGCCTTGGATTTGATATGGTCTATTATGTGTTATGTGAATGATTACCCTTGCGCCATGATTAATTGATGTTTAGGATTGATGGATTGATGTGATTGATGATCGTAGACTCTATTGATTTAGCTAGTTGCTTGGGTTGATTGTGTTAGTTGGATGTAGACACCTCCTTGTTCCTCATAACAGTCGCTAGCCTTGAGACCTTAAATGGTTAAAATCAATTGGAACCTAGGCTTGAGTGTTATTTATGTGTCCTGGAGGTCCTAACCTTGCAGGGTAGGTTGGGCGGGTAGTATCTTGTGTGATTCTTGCGATTATCTTTATGATCTTTATGGTTCGTTATGTTATCTCATGTTATCTTGATGTTATCTGATGATTCTCATTATGAGATGAATTGCAAAATTTATGAATAATGTTGTTTGAGTGTTGATTTAATTGTAGAATGCAATGATGTTGGGCTGTTGTTAATTAATGTGTTAATACGTCAATATGCATCTCATGATTTATGGTGATGATGTGTCGTTATTGTGTCGTGATTGATTGTTAATTGCCTGATATTGTTTCGTTAATATATGTGAATGATGTATTGATGATGTTGCCATTAAAGTGTGATGTGTATTTCCTAACACAAAAGAGAAAAAAAAATTGTCCGATGTATGACGCTTGTTGTCGTAACAACGAGACGTTGCATATGGTATCAGAGTAGGTTCAACCCTGCAATTGTGGATAGTCACGCCTTCCATTGAATTAAACCCTTGATTAATTCTTAGCACTAATTAAAATATTAACTTGTCCATGCGGTAATCATGGTTAGAGGATTTCGCAGAGATTCACAATGTGGTGCTGGGGAAGGAGCTGCGACGCTTCCAGAAGCGCCCACGCCCTAGGTGTCTAACCCCCAAGGGGAAGAAACATGCCTTGGGCAGGAGTCGATTATTATAAGAGATGTGGATGGTCTAACAAGGTCCTTCCAGGGAATGTTAGAGGCCTTAACTAACCTTCTGTATTGAGATGAGGCCAGGGCGCTTGTACCCCTGAGGGTCCACAATGCGCCCTAGCCAGTACTGGTAACATTCATGGAGAACTCGAGAAGGCTAAGTCCCCAAGTTCACGAGTACCACCGAAGGCTCAACCACTGAGGCATGGTTGGAGAACAAGGCGATGTTCTTTGTGCTTTGCGCTTCACGGTTACGACCTCCAACACGAAGGTCACATTATGGTCTTAAGCTAAAGGGGAGTGCTCTTCTATGGTGGAAGACACTCCTACCTCAGCTAAACATGGTCGTCGAATCCATGTTAAGGGAACGATTTGACGAACGGTTCTGGGAGAACTAATTTTCAGAGGAATTCATTGAGTGCCAACTCCTTACGATAGGGTGGTCGTACGGTGCCAGATTATAAGACCATATTTATGGAGCTACTTCGGTATGCCCAACATCTGAACATGGAAAAGATGGAGATAAACATGTTCATGATTGACCTTAACTCCATATTTCGTGTGAAGGTGAGGATCTAAATGCCTCAGACGTTGCATGATGCATTTCAGAAGGCCCTTATAGCTAAGGAAGAGTTGATCAGTGGGGGTCAAGGAAGGAATCCTATAAGACCAATAGGATAAATGGCATTAGTGTCAAGAAGCATCTGATACCATCTCAACGTACATCAAGGTATCGGGATACGTTGTGAGTATCCACGTTTGCGACGCCTCGATGATCGGCTCTTCAGCGAGGAAATCCCTACAGAGGATTGTGACATCAACAATTGTGTCGTCCACAACAATCACTGTATAGGCTTGTTTAGGCATTTTCAGGATGAGTTTAGCTATGTGTAAATGGGTTCGGGAGCCAAGCATAAGGTTGGAGGAAAGGTTACAGACTATAGCCTTAACCTGGGAGATTTGATCTTAAAGACCAACATGTATGTCACGATCCTAGGATCTTGTGGCATTGTGATCAATATGGACTGGTTGGAATCGCATGAGGCAATACTCAACTATAAGTCAAAATGATTGAGTTTGATCGACGATGAGGGATAGAGATGAGTGATTGTAGGAAGAAACTAGGGAGTTTCCCTAAGGTTCATCTCTTCCCTACAATTACGGAAGAGAATACGCAAGGGATGAAATCTATATGCAATCCTTGCATTGAACGAAAAGGGCGTGGTGGAAGGACTAGAAAACCTTTCGGTAGTACGAGAGTTTTTTGACGTATTCCCAGAAGAGTTACCAGTTTTTCCACCCGAAGGGGAATTCGAATTTACCATCGACTTAAAACTTGGAACTCAAAACAATAGCAAGAACACTTTATCAGATGTTGACCCCTGAGTTACATGAGTAGAAAATGCAACTGAAGGAATTGTTGGACCTAGGAATTATACGTCCAAGTGTGTCACCTTGGGATGCATCTTCTATTTTCATACGGAAGAAGGATGGGTCATGGAGACTCTGCATGGATTATCGTTGTTGGAACAAGGCAACGATCAAGAACCAATATTTGTTTCCAAGAATAGACGATTTGTTTGATCAAATGAAGGGTGTGATGGTATTTTCGAAGATGCACTTGAGATCAGAATACCACCAATTACGGATCTAGGAGGACGAAATTCCTAAGATTTCATTCAATACTAGGATTTGACATTACGAGTTTACCGTTCTATCGTTGGGACTGAAAAACGCCCCAGGGGTATTCTTGAGTTTGATAAATTGGGTGTTACACAAATACTTGGAAAACTTTGTTTGAGTATTCATTGACGACATATTCATATATTCTCGGACAACGAAATAACATGACAAACATTTGCACTTGGTACTACAATGTTTACGAGAGAACAAATTATGAGAAACTGTCGAAATTCACTTTTTGCCAATCGAGGATTCATTACTTAGGGCATGTTATCTCTAGTGAAGGTATCGCTATGGATCCAATGAAAGTAGAATCTATTATGGAATGGCCCACGTCGACGAACATACTAGAAGTACGTACCTTCATGGGTTTAGTAGGATATTATTGATGGTTCGTCGAAGGTTTTTAGAAGATAGAAAACCCGATTACGGAATTGCAGAAGAAAAATAAGAAGTTTGTATGGATCGAGAAATGCACGGAAGCATTTCGAAGTCTCAAGGAGATGTTGAAAACAACGCCAATACTAAAATTCCTAGACATGGATGAGGACTTCTTGGTATACATAGACGCATCCAAGGAAGGCTTAGGAGGATTCTTGATGTAAGACGGTCAAGTGATAGCTTACATCTTAAGAAATTTAGGAAAGAATGAGGAGAAGTTTGTGACACATAATTTGGATTTATAGGCCATTTTGTATTCCTTGAGAGTGTGGAGACACTACCTGATTGGACAAAAATCAGAAAAGAAAAATGGACCACTGTGGCTTGCAACACCTTATTACGCAAAGTGACTTGAATGTGCAGCAAGGGTGTTGGTCAAAACTTCTTAGTGAGTACGATTTTGATATTACCTACATAAAAGGAGCAGTGATTAGAGTTGCAGATGCGTCGAGTCGCAGATCACGCATATTTTTTGGTGGTACCTCTTCAAAAGAATCTTCATGAAATGATTCTAACTACAACGCGACGATGAATAATATAAAGAGGTTCAAGAATTCTATCAGACAAGACACCTTGTTGGTACCAAAATTTGAGGGATATACTGTGGACAACGACAGATTAATGAGATATAATAATTGGTTTTACATATCGTCCAACGACGAATTGAGAAGTTTTTATCTTATATGAAGCTCATAGAGCAGTGTACATGGATCATCGAGGAGTCACAAAGATGAGGGCATACCTTAAACCCTTATTATTCTGGAAAGAAATGAAGGCAGACATAGTCAACTACGTGGTGAGATGTCTAGAATGTTAGCAAGTGAAGGCTGAACATACACATCTAGAAGGATTACTACAGTCACACGCTATTCTGGAATCGTAATGGAAGTTCATTTCGATGGATGTCATTGTTGGATTTCCACTGGTGGCGAGGAGGCAAAAATCAATTTTTGTGGTAGTTGACACTCTAACGAAGAGTGCACATTTTATCCATGTGCGTATGACGTATCAGGTGTCTGATATAGCTAGAGTTTTTATCAGTGAAATTGTGAGGTTGCATGGCCTACCTAATAGGATCATATTCGATCAAGGATCGATGTTTACAGGAAGATTTTGGACTAGTTTCCAAGAGGCCTTGGGAACCCAACTTAACTTTAGTACCACATATCACCTGGAGATAGATGGGCATACTAAAAGAACAAACCAAATCTTGGAAGATATGTTGCGTATGTATGTGATGGACCAACAAAAGCATTGGGAATATTTCTTTCCTCTAGTAGAGTTTTCATACGATAACAAATATCAAGCCCCATTAAGATGGTGTTGTTTGATTTTCTTTACGGGTGACCTTACCGGATGCCTTTGAGTTGGGATCGACTGAAGGATAGGGTCCTGGTAGGACCAGAAGCAAGCCAAGAAATGGAAGAGAAAATAAAAATCATAAGACAAAGGATTAAATAAGCACAAGATCGACATACGATTTATGTTGATGCGCATCATGTTGACCATAATTATGAGGTTGGCCTATCGTCTAGCCATGCCTCATTCTTTGAGGCATTGCATGATGTTTTTCTTGTATCAGTTTTAAGAAATTATGTTAGAAATCCTACACATGGGATTGACATGAATTCCTTGCAGGTGTTGGATGAGGGTGTTCTCATGGCGGAGCCGATCCGCATTCTAGACCATCGCATTCGATAGCTATGACATCGAGCAGTCGATCAAGTCAAGGTCTAGTGGGATAATTATAATAAACACTCGGCTACCTGGGAGGACGCATATGAGATGCGCTAACCATTTCCATTTTTGTTTGATAGCTAGACATTTAGATCTTGTCAGATACTTTATTTTATGCACCTATAGACTGTGAAAATTCAAGACGAAGTCTAAAACAAGAGGGGGTGTATGTAACATCCTACTCTTGCATGCACCTAATATGACTTATTCTTTGAGGACACTTGAGTGCAAGTGATCCGGTTCAGTATACTATTGTATGTTTCTCTTATGGATTCTGATGATGATGTTATGGATATGATGTTATCTTATTTTGATATCTATGGTAGACAAGTGCTATTGAAGGGTTTCTCCTGAGTGTGCAAGGAACTTGACAGATTAAGGATGTCGATGGCATCAATGGACCTCCTTGGACTCTGTATCGAGTCAGGAAGTGGACTGTATATGGTTTGGGTATTTCTGTTTATGCATATGTGACATATGATTGGGTGTATTATGATGTTTCTTATGGATCCCTGATATGTTTCCGTTGATGGATGTAGGCTGACAATTTCTTGCTAATCAGACTCACATTAAGAGTAAAGGTGTCATGCACAAAAACCATAGATATTGAGGGAGAGGTATGGTAGCAGCCCTGCCACAACCTACTAGCACTCTCGTCGTGGCTCGAACTGTAGGTTAATGATTACCTAGTTCGAAAGATACACGATGTCGTGAGGGAAGACTGAGACAATTTCTCACAAAGATTCTAAGGGGCGCGCAATAAGGCATGGTCCTTATTCCTTAGAGGCCCTTAGTCTCCCACAAGGTCACCTAATGGATTATTGAATCCAAGGGTTGGGTGTCTACCAAAACAAATCAAAGGAGAGTGGCACCCTTGGAGCACGTAGTGCGTATTGAAGGGAGCGTCGCATAAATAAAACTTGAGTAAAAGAAAGTGGCACCCTTGGAGAACATAGTGCATCTTGAAGGGCACGTCGCGAGTTTAATAAAGATAAGTTAATGAACCTAGGTGCCTAGAAAAAATATTTTATTTTGACATGGTCAACCTTAAAATAAATGATGTATGAGTAAATTTTATTAATTATAAAATTACCTAAGCCTAGTTGAAATTAAATCCTAGGTATAAGTAGGGTAAGAGGACTAAAAAATAATTAATCAATTAATAAAATGAGGATGAAGAAAAAACAAATTAAGAATTTAAAGGAGAAATAATTTGTCTAAGAATTAATTATTGTTTATATGCAAGACATGCTAATTTGGAATGCAGATGAAAAGGGGAATTTAATGCAAAAAGAAATGTAGAACATAGAAAGGAATTTAGTCTAGAGAACTTTCCTAAGTAAAACTCAACTAAACTTTAAGAAAGTTGTCAGTCATTAAAGGAAATTGAGGGAATACAGGGACAACAAGGAGCGTTTTTAGGAACACTTTAAGGATGGGTGAGGGAAGTTGGAAATTAACTAATTTAAATAAATGAATATCTAGTGAAACTAAGGGATCAGGTGACAAGTGTACGAGGGAGAGTATTTCCTAATACATTTTTAATAAAAAAAATTAACGTGCATTTAGCAAGTGTCACTAAGAAGAACTCTATAAAAGTAATGGAAAAGAAAAGGAACTGAGGGAAGTCTAGTATGCGTAAGGTTATGATGTCGAATTTTACTTGAATGATTTTTCTTGTGGGAGTTGGGATACCCATCTTGAATAGAGAGTGGTAGCTCGACCTTGCGAGGTCAGCTGGGATATAGTTTTTCTCTAGTTTGTGTGGATGGGCCCTTTGTGTCTCGGGGGGATAAGGGGGAAGAAGAGTACCCATAGCATTGGTTAGGAGGTATTGATGAGGTATTCACAGTTAGAAAGTGGGAGGATGGAAGGATCACAAGTTGATGAAGAACATCGCCAAACCCATATTCATAGGTTACGGTATTCTCATTGAAATTTGAGTTGTGGTAAGTTTTGGTTATTTATGTATGGTTTTTCTTTTCATTGCATATGTATAAAACACTATATTTGAATGCATTCTCCATGTAGCTTGAGTTGTGAAATATTTGGTCGTTTCAATCATTTATTGCTTCATGGATGGAATGACCATGAGGCTACTATGTACAGGTGTGAATGTGCTTTTTCTTCCATTGGATATCTCTCCTTTAAAGGAGAGAATATATAACCAATTTCTGAGGTACTCTAGGAACAATTCAAGTTCCTCAACGAAATCCCCCCGGTTGATCACTTTTGAAACCCCCCCGGTTGATCACTTTTGAAACCCCCCCCCTCTACTCGAACCCTTCCCCGCCTAGTGATCGTTTATTTGTTGCAGGTTTTTGTTCCCTAGAACCCTTCCCGATCTTCCTTTCTCACGAGAGAAGACTTAATATAGCTCTCCTCTCCTAGGTGACTCTTCATAAAAAAAATTTCCCATGTGCCCTGAAGGCACTTGCTATCCTGAAATTTTATTTTCCCATCGTCTAGTTCCTTCCAGATTTGGTTGAGGCTCTCCTCGCTTTTTCCTCACTTAAATCGCTCTAGTTCTCTAGATGTGCTTCTCTGCGTTATATTTCTCCTCCATGGACTCTGTGTTTTTCCTTCATAGACTCTGTGTGTTTCCTTTCTGAACCATGATTTTTTCCCTTTTAATTCAGGACGAATTGCCTTCCTTACCCAGAGAATTTTTCCTACTCTTCTCTGTGATTTTTGGGCGGTGAGTATATTGAGTTTTTCTCAGCGTAATGATCCTCCTTAGTCTCTGCATGTGGGAGCCCAAGGCTTAGCACCTTTACCCTTTGCCCCAATGGGTGGCTTCTTACCCTGCGCATTGAATGCCTACAATGATTTCTTTTTGAATGCCTTCTTGGTCGTCTGCATTAATTGCTTCGCTTTAATGTTTCTTTCTCCTCATCTTTTTCGTTTTTCTTTTCATAGCTTAAAATCCCCCTTCCGGTATCTTACCTTCATGGATGTGTAGTGTAAGAATTTACTTACTCGTGGGCCCTCCTCCTTACACCTCGTATTGTTTGGGTGGAAGTGTTCTCAAATATTTTTATTGTTTTAGAAATATTAATCTGAAACAATTAGTATGTAGCCTTGAGGTTTAAAATATTGTTAAAATTAAAAAGTGTGAAATTCTTGCTTGATTTTCTTTAAATTCGTCCTTAGAGGAGATCCTGGGCTAATCCCTTTTTATGTGATAAACTTGGGCCAAGATTTACCCTTGGCCTTGCCACCCTTTAAATCTAAAATGGAATAGATGGAATTAATTTCCACTATTATAAGAATCGAAGGAGCTTAAGTAACTAGTGATATGCATAGGTCTTGATTTAAGGAAGGATATTGGAACAAAATATTAGGGTAAGACTAAATGGGTACATTCCCTCCACTGGATTTTATGCATTTATTTCAATATTAATTTTTAATGTGTCTGCATGGTGGTTTATTGTTTAAGCTAGTAAAATGGTCCTCATCGCTGCTAGTTTCTAATCCTTACACTAGGATTGTTTGGTCGAGCATACTGGGATGTTGTTAACTTAGATTTTGTGGGATTATGAAAAGTAGAATTATATCTGTGATACACATATTAACTGCTCTCTTTAGGGCTCATATATTGGAGAATTTAGACACAAGTTATCTTATTAAGGGCATGAAGAGGAGGTGTGAGTGAGATGAATATATTGGTAGGTCAGCTCCGGTCAGATGCGGACCTGTGCCACAGGGATAACGCTTCGCACAGAGTTCCCCCCGACCTTCGAGCACTATCGTGGCTCTTAGGTATATAATCTGAGTATCCTGATCCTTATGCCTCAGTTGTAAATGCAATGTGACTAGTTCGTGTGTGGTGTGGTGAACCTTTGGCAAATTCCATTGCCCACCTACCTTAAGAATGTGATATATATTTGTTTCATTCATCATTATTTATAAATTTACTCTGATCCATGAATGATGTTCTTATAAGTGAAGTTGATTCATTTGATTATGCGTTGTCTAGTAATTAAAAATGTAAATTTAATTAAAATGATTATCTTACTCTCGCGCTTTTAGAACACAAAGGATATATGATTGTTAATCCTTCTTAATCTCTTGTTCCATGATTTTAAGGTGATTTATGACTGGTTGCGTTTATATTTCTTGTGCCTTGTAGATGTATTTGGGTGCTTGCCTCTGCGCCTTGTATAATTTAGCATTTAATCTTTTGTTAACCATGATATGGGGGTGTTCTTGATTTAGAATTGTTTTACTCCCGCGTCTTAATTTAATGTATGGCTGATTAAACCACTAGAGTTCTTGCACGAAATGAAATTGAATATAACAAATACTTACTATTTACGCCATTAACATTGGTTAATGTATGATGAATTAATTATAGTTTCTATTGTGCCTTGGAATGTTGATCTTGTTGGATTGAATGATATATGGATTACTTGCACCGCATAGTTAGAATTTGATGTTTACCTTTCTCCTTGCATTAAAAATAGATGTTGATCCTGTGCCCCAAATTTAAATTAAAGTTGATTAAATTGCGCATGCCTAATGCAATATATGGATGGTTATGTATTTATTGTAACCTTACGCAATGATTAATTATTGATTGATGAATGATAAAGTGGATTATACTTGCGACCTTAGAATTATATGTTTCTTATTGATCAAGTACTTCGACTTCTTCGCAAATGGATTTTATGTAATAAACGATGGTTTTATAATTTTAGACTTCTTACGCAAATGGATTTTATGTAATAAATGGTGGTGTTAGATATTAGTCTTCTAGCGCTCAATGAAAATTTATTATTTCGGAAGATTGCATTTTGTGACTGGGCCTTGTGCCTCGAATAAATGAAAATGCTTGCTTCTTGGATTTAATATGGTCTATTATGTGTTATGTGAATGATTACCCTTGCACTGTGATTTATTGATATTTAGGATTGATGGATTGATGTGATCGATGATCGTAAACTCTATTGATTTAGCTAGTTTCTTGGATTGATTGTGTTAGTGGGATGTAGACACCTCTTTGTTATTCATAACAATCGCCAACCTTGGGACCTTAAATGGTTAAAATAAATTGGGACCTGGGCTTGAGCATTGCTTATGTGTCTTGGAGGTCCTAACCTTACAGGGTAGGTTGGGAGAGTAGTATCTTGTGTGATTCTTGCAATTATTTTTATGATCTTTATGGTTCGTTATATTATCTCATGTTATATTGATGTTATCTAATGATTCTCCTTATGAGATGAATTGAGTGATTTATGAATAGTGTTTTTTGTGTGTTGATTTAATTGTAGAATGCAATGATCTTGGGATGTTGTTAATTAATGTGTTAATACGTCAATATGTGTGTCATGATTTATGGTGATGATGTGTCAGCATTGTGTCATGATTTATGGTGATGATGTGTCAGCATTGTGTCATGATTGATTTATAATGCCTTAATATTGTTTCGTTAATATATGTGAATGATGTGTTGATGATGTTTCCATTAAAGTGTGATGTATATTTACTAACGCAAAAGAGATAAAAAAATTGTCTGGTGTATAAAGCTTGTTGTCGTAATGGTGGGACGTTACATATTTTGATAGATCCACTTTTAGAGTGAAAACCTTGAGTTTCCCAGTGTGAATGGAGTGGATACCTTCTTGAGATAGAACTATAGCTTCATGTATTTGACGTCCTTTTAGAAACCCAAATAGCTCCAACAATATTTTTTCAAAGAGGATATCCTTTAGTTGAGAGGCTATCAACTTTGAGATGATTTTGTAGATATTGTTACAAATAGAGATGGGTTTGAATTGGTCAAATGAGATTGGATTATCATATTGTAGGATTAGTGATATCAAGGTAGCATTAAAGGCAGCCAAGACATGACCCAATGACTTGGAATATTCCACCATCCTTAGAAATTCATCTCCAAGGAAGTCAAAACATTCCATGGAGATTCCATCAAATCCTAGGATTTTATCTTTTTGGAAACTTTGCAGCACTCCGATAAGATCTTCTTTTGTAACTTCTACCATAATTTTTTAATTCTCTTCAATATTTATGTATGGAGGGAAAATCCAACAACCTATAGGATAGAATCAATGGTTGCTCGACGATCTTATTAAAACAATTTTTTGAAGTGAGCCATGCCCTCCTCTACGATTTCTTCAAAGGAAGAGGCCTTTCTCCCACTAGTCTTGTCAACACTCCACATGGTGTTTATTGATTTCCTCCATCTTGGAAATTTATGAAAAGATTTTGTATTTTTATCTCCTACCTGTAGCTAGAGAGCTCGACTTTTTATTCTCCACTCATTTTCCTTGTTTAGGAGAATTTTCCTTCTTTCCTTCTAGAGAGATTTTATCTCTTCTTTTAGATGTTCAGTAAAGGGATATTGGTATTCCCTTTCTAACCATAGTTGAAGTTTTGATTCTATGTATTGAAGTTCCCAATCTTCCCTCTACCTTCTTTCCTTATTCTAGGTTATTGTTGGTACTTTGGATCTTTTTAAATTATCAAGGAATTAGAGAGAAGGGGACTCGGGAAAGTTGGGATTGAAAGGCACCCATGATAGTCTTCGATAAAATATGGTTTCTTCAACTAGCTAGAATTTAACTTAAATGGGATATGGGGATTTTGTGGGCTGGGAGTCAGATCAAGAATTATTGGACTATGATTTGAGTCCCCACTAGAAGAAACCCATTGGTGGACTCACATTTTTTTTCTAAGAAGGAATCATAAAGAATGAAATAATCAAGATGCTTTAAACTTGAGCATCCCTAGTTTGCATGTTCCTCCAATTTCAAGAGTATTAATATGGTTGTATGTCTATTAGACCAACTGCCTCCATATTTTAAATAAATAAATCTACTAGGGGATCGAAATTTGCTACTGGCCCCCATATTTCATGGATTCCCAGGGAATTTTAATTCCCCACCTATAATCACTAGAATTGATTTGAACAAAGAGATATTTAAAGTTTGTTCCTAGAAAAATTTCCTATTGGAATATGGACCATAGATGTTTAGGCATAGAAAATTCAAGTTGATCTCACTTGAGAAGAAGGTGATTCAAAGACCTTCCTAAATGGCCCAAGAATTTTGTAAACTTAATTCATAAGTCTTCCATCCTATCAAAATTCCACTGCAACGGCTTATGGCATTAGTCCCCATAAAATACAAACCAAGAAATGTTGAGGATAGAGTTCTTCCAGCTTTATTTCCTCTCATCATGGTTTCTTGTAGAATCAGAATAGATGAATTGTGTGATTCAACAAGCCTCTTGATGGCCGATTTCTAGGAGGTATTGTCCAACCTCCAACCATATAAGGATAGAAAGATCAAGAGGAAGGGGTGTCAGGGGTTGATTCTCTAAGTGACCCAAGGAGATATGTTTGACGACCATAACACACTTCCAAAGAGGCCGACTATTTTTTTTTATCAAAATGAAATACTTCTGACCTCTATGATATATTTTTTGTCTTTTCTCCTCAAATGATCCTAGGACTCATTCAATTCCCAAGTTGAGGGGGATAGGGCCACGAGATTGGGAGAAAAGATTATATTTGGGGGGAGAGCTAGGGTGGGAAATAGGTGGAATGGTAGGAAAACATTTGGGTATAAGAGGATTTTTTTTAAGGGGTGATTTTGATAAAGGTTAATGTCAATATGTTTTTCCAATGGAATGGGGATGTGGGTTGAGGACCTAAGAGACCAAAGAGGCTAGAAAGGGAGTCAATACTAGGGACTTGTTTAGTATGTCTTATATATATATTTTTTAAGTAAAAAAGGTTGGTTCCTGCTATATTATATTAACAAAAAGAGATACAGTAGTACTAAGACCGCCAATTGTGCCACCATTTTACCGAAAACCAACACAACTTGGAGCCCATATGTTTCATCTAGAAGAAGAATGTTCTGCCATCTGCCCTTCCCAATGGAGACTAGGACAGATGGACATGCATAGTCTTGAAACTATTTGAGGTGGTACAGAGAGATTTTAGAATCCTGAACATGACCCTGAATGATAAAAACTAAAGAAAAAAGAAGCCTCAGCATGGCTATAAGCATAAGAGAAAACAAGACTAAAAATTAACTAGACAAAATACCCAGTGGACCTGTCGGCCTCGTCCTCCTGTTGCACTTCTCTAGCCTGCATTATGAACGACTAGGCGCATGTTGGGAATTTTTTCTTCATTGGGGCATTGGAGTACGTGTTGAATAGCATATCCATACACTGTCTCATTAGGAGGACCCTATGTTCCTTGTCTTCCATCTATCCCCTTAATTCGAACACTAATTCCAAGTGCGTCGAATGGAGGAAGAGTGGCGGGACACCAATCTGTTCATGCATGGCTCTGGTGGAAGGTGGCACTAGGGTTTCGTCGTCCTCTCCTGGAGTGAACTTCATCTCAATTTTCACTGCCTCCTCTAGAGCTACGTTGCCATCTCCCTTGTCCTTGGCTCCTATGTCTTCCTGATGCTCACCTTCAGTAATGGCCCCCTGCGATACAAATTCCTCATAAGGTACTTCCTCGATGTAACAAGTGGGTAATTCCTTACAATTCCCCCCCACCATGCTACCCCTTCCTTGATTTTCAAGGGAAGTCGAAGAGTTTACTTCCCAAAAAGGTCTGAGCGTCTGAGCATGCTCCTCCGTTGAAAAATCCTATGCATAAACCTTGGGGAGAATGTTTTCCACCTTTTCTCTTTGACACAGAATGGTGCAAGCCAGTGAGAGATCTTGTTCCATTTGTTGTCTCCTCCATCATTGAGAAACGTGGGTATACCAAGCCGAGCCACAATGAGGTTTACCCCTCTCCCTAGGCATCTTAGTGAAGGAGAGGATATCAAAACCGCACAGAGTGGAGAGAAGAACGCACTAGAGCTCACAAATGGTGGAAAGATGTAGAGAAAGGGTGAGATGAATGTGATCATGCCTCATTGCATTCAAATTCTTGGGGAATGATGAGACATATCTTCCCATCAACTCTTCCATAGTAAATGTTTGTAGGGTCGGCCCTATCTTGTGAGGGAGAGGTCTCTTATCTAGAGGTCGACAGTAATGGCTAGCTCCCATCGTTAATTTTGAATAGATGGGGAGTGACCTACCTCATTTAAGGTGAGGCCAGGTGCTATGCTAGGTGTCTGAGATATGCATCATTTCACCCCATCCGAGGTTAGTATGTATTATATTATTTTCATGAAAAAACTTAGGTTTTTCATTATGTTAAGTGCATAAGGGGGTCACAGGGGGTTTGCAGGGGAGTGAGACCCCCCCCCGTGTGGGGGTCTAGGGGAAACAACACCAGGAAAAAAAATGTTGATTTTTTGCATCCATTTTAAGTGTTTTTTCAACACATGGTTTCCGCCAATGATTTTCTAATTCTGGTTAAGGAACTAAGGTTGTTGACTAATATGGGTCAATGGAATAGGGGTTTTGTATGTCACAAGATATTATATATATTTTATTGTAAGCAATGAAGAATATGAAGAATAAACAATTATAGGTGTGGCCCTAAACATGTTGTTGATTTTCCTAGTTTGGGTTTCCAGAGTAAAATATCTATGTAATGTGTGTGTGTGTGTTCCATTGTATCTTATTATTATTATTATTATTATTATTAAGAATCCATTTGCATTAATTTATTATTCAAGGTTAAAATATACATTTGGTATCAAAGAAGTTATTATCTACAGGGGGAAACCTTTGTGTTCAATGGTTTGGATTAGGTATGTGATAAACCTTGTTACATTGGGAGACCTATAGTATTGATTATTACAGTGAAAAGAAAGGGCAAGAAGTTCAAAAATAGATATCAAGAAATTTAATGGGAAATTTTTTTAGTTGTAGAATATCAATATGGAATATATGTTGGTGGAAAAAGATCAATGGATCACTATAGATCCAAGTATTGCACCTACAGGAATGTCATCATAAGACTAGGAAAAGTTGTATTGAAAGGCAAAGAGCACAATTTGGTTATGTCTCTCATATTCATTATTACTGAATGTGTCAGGAGAATATAAAACCAAGGGATTATGGGATAAGTTAGGGGCTTTGTATTAGTCAAGGTCCCTGGTAAATAATTTTTTCCATGGAAGAAGTTGTACAACCCGAGGATGAAAGATGGAGACTCGGTGACAGAGCATCTAAATTCCTTCAATATTGTGGTAAGTTAGTTATTATCTATTGATATTAATATTTATAATGGATATAAGTGTATCACTTTATTTTACTCTTTACTAGATGCGTGGGATAGTCTAGTTGTGTCCATAAGTAGTAATTCAACTAATTTAACTTTTGATGATGTGGTTGCATCCTTTTTGTTGGAAGAGGTGAGGCAAAAAATATGGAAATCCATAGAACAAATTCCTTATTTTCAAGAGGGTTCTCCCAAGAGAGAAATAAATCTAATTTCTCAAGTGGGAGATGTAAATCTAGGGGAATATCTAAATCTCCTAGAAAAATTGTAAAGGTATGCTAGAGATGTGGAAAAGAAGGGCACTATAAGAAAAAAAGTATATCCAAAAGTGTTGAAAGAGGTAAGTGATCTGAAGATTCTCATTCTGCAGAAGAAAAAACCTCCACGAACAAAGGAGTTGATGTGTACCTGACTTCTTCAAGAACACATGCATATCATGAGGCATGGTTGGTTGAATTAGGTGAATCATTTCATATGACTTCCCATAGGGATTGGTTATACGAATATGAATGGTGTGATGGAGGTGAAATTTTCCTAGAATATGACTCAACAACCAAAATCATAGGACGACAAAAATTCAATTTGAATCTCATGGATAGAAGGATTAGAACACTCCTTGGTTTTTGACACATCCTAGGATTGGCCATAAATTTAATTTTTGTAATCAAAATAGATGATGTAGGGGTAAAAAAAATCTTTGAGAAAGAAACCTATAGGATGGTTCGAGGGGAAATGATGTTACTGAAGGAATTTCTAATTATAACCCTATATAAGTTGACAGGAAGAACTATTAGTGATGGGTGAAACAATTTTGTTGTTCGTGGTATTGGACCTGAAGAAGAAAAAAATCCTATAGCCTCTGAAGAAAAGACTATGTTCTAGAATCAAAGACTAGGACATATCAGAGAGAAGGGTCTTCGAGTACTACATGGTAAAGGTATGGTTGAAGGTATTTCTAACTTCTCTCTAGATTTTTATTTCTATGAACATTACATATATGAGAAGCATAATCGGGTAATATTCCCCTCTGGTGTAATGAGGGAAGAGGAAATTTTACATTTGGTGTGCACTGATGTGTTTGGACCTATCTCGGTTCCATCACTAGGAAAGTATGTGTATTATGTCTCATTTATAGATGAATTCTAGAGGATTACATGGATTTATTTTCTTAGGAATAAATTTGAAGTCTTTGACAAATTGAAAGAGTTTAAGAATCTTGTGGAGAATCGCACATATAATAGAATTAGGGTGCCAAGGATGGATAATGGTGGAGAATTCTATGAAAATGAATTCGAGGAATTATGTAAGAAGTATGGTATAGAAAGAAAGAAAAGTACTCCATATTTTCCTCATCGGAATGGAGTTGTAGAAAGGATAAATAGGATGTTGATGGAAAAAGAAAAGGTGCATGCTTAGTGGTGTTAGGTTAGGACAAGAATTTTGGGTAGAGGAAATGGGTATTGCATGTTACCTAGCCAATCGATCACCCTCAACATCGTTAGATGACAAGACTCCACATGAGGTATGGAATGGTAATAAACCATCTCTTACAAATCTTAGGGTATTTGGCTGTGATTCCTATGTTCACGTTCCAAAGGAAAACAAGAGTAATCTAGATAAAAAGGTTGAAAAGTCTATCTTTATTGGGTATAAAGATGGTCTGAAAGGTTATAATATTAGGAATATAGAAATTAAGAAGGTAATGTATATCCAAGATGTGGTATTTAAAGAAATCAAACATTTTTTCAAATAGGAATTCCAAACAAGGGAGGAAGAACTAGATAAAATAGAGTTTGAGTTGAAGGATAATGAATAAAACTCTAAAAAGTAACAAAAATTAGAAGAAGAAGATCCTCATACTCCAATATTGAGGAGATCAGTTTAGGAAAAAAGGAAATTGAGAGGGTATACTCCACCTAATTTCCATTCAATTTTTTTTTCTATATTACTTATGATGATCCTAGAAATATTAGGGAGGAAATGGATTTAGAGGATGGAAAACTATGAAAAAATACCATGGTTGAAGAAATGTTAGCCTTTGACAAGAATGAAGCTTGGGATTGAGTGGATTTTTCAACAGGAAGAAATCCCATTGTAAAAAAAATGGTTGTTTAAGAATAAGTTGAATGTAGAAGGTAAAGTGGAGAAATACAAAGCTCGGTTAGTAGAAAAAAGTTATTCCTAGGTAGAGGGAATTGACTTCTATTCCAAGATAACTTCTATTACATTTATTTTATCCATTGTTATTTATTTTTATTTTGAAGTAGAAAATATGGATGTGAATAAAGAATTCCTAGATGGGGATATGAAATAAGAAATATACATGAAGCAACCAGAAGGATTTGCGGTGAAGGGAAAGAAAGAGTTGGTATGCAAGTTGAAAAAATCCCTATATGGGTTAAAGAAATCACCAAGGACGTGTTATCAAAATTTTGATACAGATATGATGGGACTTGGATTCACAAGGAGAAAAGATGATCATTGTGTGCATTTCAAATTAATCGGTGATCGTCTTATTTATTTGGTCTTGTATGTGGATGATGTGTTGATGATAGGAAAAAACACAGAGATTATTCATGATGTGAAAAATTGGTTGTTCTCTAAATTTGACATGAAGGGTATTGGCGTTACAAATTTTATTTTGGGCATGGAAATTAAAAGAGATTGGGAAAATAGGAAACCATGGTTAAATTAGAGGAAATATGTTGCAACAATATGCCAGAGGTTTAATATGCAAGAATGTAAACCGGTCATGGTTCCTATTCATGTAGGTGTAAAGTTATCTATGGATCAATGTCTTGAGACACTGGAAGAGGAAAAGGACATGTCTCATGTTCTATATGATAGTGGTGTTGGAAGTTTGATGTATGCAATGATTTCTACTATACTAGACATTGCACATGCAATGGGATTTTTGAGCAGGTATATGTCAAAACTAGGGAAGGAATATTGAAAAACAGTAAAGAGGATTTTTAGGTATTTGTATGGCACTACTAGTTATGGATTATGCTACCATGGAAGATCAATATTGGATAGAGTGTTGGACATACATGGTTTGTTTTATACATACAGGGATGGAAATATAGGTCGAAAAATATCTACAAGTGGGTATGTTTTTAACTTGTTTATAGGAGAAATCAGTTTCATAAGAAAAATATAGGTTCTAGTGGCACTCTCAAAACATAGTTACCAATTTAACGAGAACTCTATAGAGTTCTCATTTTGGGGGGGAGGGGTCACATTTTTTACCTCATTTTTAAAAATGGTGCTACCAATAGCACCCCCTTCCATTTTTAGGTGGTTTTTCGATATTTTAAATTTTTTGATCCACAATGTTTCCACATTATTTTTTTAAATGTTTCTTTTTCATCTATTTTCAAATTTTTCTAATTTGTTTTATTCAACGGTATTTTTAGTCATTTTTACCATTTACTTTTTTGAAGTTACGATTTTTCATATTATTGTGTCTCAATTAATTTATTATTCCAAACTTTTAAAATATAGTGGAAAACATCATTCTTAACAGATTGTTTACCTTTACTTCAAGACATAGAAAACAATTGTAGTTAAATAACACTATTTTTGAATATTTAGCAAAAAGAATATACATTTTACAATGATATATAATAAAAAACCTATACATTTTGGTACCTATTCATTTAAAATATATTGTCAAATAAAGATTTTTTATGGACATAATTGAACAAAAAAAGTCAAAATTTTATTAAAAAAATAACATTTTCTTTCATATATTTACACATTTGAAGTAAAAAAATGAAAACATTTAATAAAACTTTCCATTGTATAGTGATTCACATAGAAAGAAAAGGAAGAAAAAAACAATGAAAATATTCATCATAAAACAACCATAGACACATCTTCATTCTTATTTTAAAATCTGAAAGTCAAAACAATATAGTTATAGCTCATCAAAAATTTGCAAAATCGAGCATCGTCTTCAAGGGCATCTTAAAACTAATCAATAATATCATATATCCCAAATTCATCATTCTCAACAAACACATTATCATCTTCTTCAACATCATTTTGTACTTTCATTGTGTCATTTTGTTCTTCCATTGACTCTTTGATATGTGCAAGTTCTCCAAAGTGATCCTTTCCAATCATTCCTCCTAATGGTACTTGAGGTTCCTTTGACATTTTTTCCACCTTTGAGTCACTAAAATCTCCTTTCCTCAAGCCAACTTCTTACATTTCATCTAGAAGAGTTGGAATAACATTAATTCTTTGTTGAATAAAACTACACTGCATTGGGTCACTTTCAATGGCTATGCAATTTCTTCCTTTCTGTAAGAAACACACTAATGTTGTATCTAATCACCAAATAAAAAATAAATAATGAAGTTAAATACTATAAAAAGACATAAATTTAAAATAATATAAGATTGAAGTATGATTTCATAAATATTAGATCATAATTCTTACCTGAACCCGAGAACAAATCCAAAACCCAATCTCCTTCATTTGAAAATGTATCTATAATATAATTAATTAATGATTGTGGTTGTTTATAAATGTTAACAATATCTCCTTTCAAATCCTTTTCCTCATATGTTAGATTTCTAACCACAACATTGTATACCAATAAACTACTGGGAGTCTATCTATCCTTTACATTGACAAGAATAGAATTATAAGAATCATCTTTTGTCCGGGTTGCAAGATGTATACTCTCCAAATTACATTTAAATGGTTCTTTATTAGAGCTCTGAATATTAGGCTTGTGTCTATAACATAAATAAGTGAAAATTCAATTAAATTGTGAATTAATAAAATTGTTTTCTAATCTTAATTGCTAAACATACACTTTCAATATCTTACCAAATAAATTGCATCATTTTCTTTTATTTTCCCTTGAAGCTTGATTGTACTAATCCTTTTTGTGTGTCTACATGAAATACCATAAACCTCCAAAATGGTGATGTTGTGACTTCTGTAAATCCCATGACCACTTTACTGAAATCTTGGTAAGTATAAGGCTCAATATCATATCCAATGTTTTGTATATTATAACCATGAGGGATATCCACAATAACTAGGGAGTATTCTTTTTTAGGAAAAATATTTGCAAGTTGTTCACAATCACCTAATATCACTTTGCATTGAATAGTGTTGAGCCCATTCCAAATGTAGTGGTAAAGGGTGTCATCAAGTTGAACAGTTTGAACGCGTCTCCTTCTTTCTCTTTCAAACTTGGCTTTTTGAATAAAACTTTTGAAGGTTTCGGGTACTCCATCTACATTATTTCAGACAATTGGTCTAGATTGATGGAAATTTGGATAGTTGGTTGTCATTGATGTCAACCCTTGGAGAGTGATGTTGTATATTGATGTCAACCCTTAGAGATGATGTCAACCCTTGAGTATGTCTGATAGAACATTTTGATAGCCCCAACAATATGGTTAACAGACTCAAGTTTGTTTGAGTTATAAAGGTATGAAGATCAATTTATTTTCTAGTAAGACTATTATAGATGGATAGTACATTTCATTCCATTTCTAGTGATATGTGGAATGTCACATAACTCCTCACGATTAGAGAGTTATGTCCAAGTGAAGTTGGAGAACCCTCATGTGTTTGGCCTTGTGAAGTTGCAGAACCCTCATGAGTTATCTAGAAACCCCTAGAAGGTTAAAGAAATCAGATTATTCTATAATGATGTAGATGGATGTCGATGGCCTCCCACCTATTCCAACTTGTTCATTTTGGCAGTTTTTTTCCTAGTTTTCGGGTCCCTAACTTGCAGGGTCGTTTTGAGGCCCTAAACAATGTTTTTAGGGATCACCACAGTGTAGTCCTCAGATATACTTTTCCAACAGGCTATCATGTGCCTAAAATAGAGATTGTATTAAAATGTTATGACCCTAGGAAGTTTATGTACTAACTTACCCAAACTGGGCCCACATGACTTTTGGCGCTTCATCTCCTAGGGTTAGGTTTTTGGATGTCTAGGGTTTTGGAAATTCATGTTTATTGTAAAAATTCCTCCAGAGCCTCATTGTAATAATATTATAGTGAATGAGCATAGCCATCACATATTTTTTCAGAGATAAGCTGCCACCATTCCAACAAGCTTGTTTTCCGCTGCATTTTACAATTTCATCTTATTTCTATATTGAATAGAAAACCAATTTTGTTGTATCTTTGTTATTTTCTGTTAACAATCTTTTTATAATATGTATTCATTTAGTTATTCTCATAAAATATGGATCAGTGGTATCAGAGTGGTCTTCTCCTTGTTGTCTTAATGCATGTCCCCAATGAGGTCAAGGTACAAAGAACTGGGTCCCGAGCTTGTTTCTCTTAAGGACAAAAGCTCTCGCACGCCCAAAAAACCTCTCATGGTAGGAGAAAATAAATATGATGGGATAGGAGATACTTTCAAAATGTTTCTTGAGGAAACCCTCACACAATAGAGGAATGAGATGATGGACAATTTCGCGTAAATCCTTTGGCGACTACCAACAAGCGATGCATCTTCCTTGAGCGGAGGCGCCAATCCCTTAAAGGTACAAATCAAATTCAACATTCCTATATTTGAAGGTCATATAGATGCAGATGTTGTAGAAAAGTGGTTGAATCTACTAGAAGGGTATTTTTCTGTCCATAACTTTTCAAATGGAGAAAAAATTACTTTTGTGCTCCTCAAAGTTGTTCCCTATGTTAAACATTAGTGGGAAACTTTCTATGAGAAAAAGGAAACAGAGGAACCCTCATTATTTATAGTCGTGGTCATATGGGAATCCTTCAGGGATTCTATTAAGGAACAATACTACCCTATCGAAAGTTATGATGAGTTGTATACTAAATGGAACACACCGCGGCAAGAAAGAGACCAAGCAGTGTTAGATTTCACAAATATCTTCCATACTCTGTGCACCAAGCTGAGTATAAAATATTCAGAGTGACATTTGGTGCTCAAGTATCACGGTGCTCTACATAGATACATCCATACTAAAATGTAATTTCTGGAAATCTCATCCTTGGGCGTGACCTATCGATATGTTGTCAAAATCGAGCAGAAGATAAAACAAAAGACATGACAATTTGGGCTTGGGAACCCCTCACAGCAAAAACCAGGAGAGGGAGGCCCCAACTTACAGAACAAAGGACAGAGAAAAGATGAACAGTATCAGGAAAACTAGTTTAATCCACAAGCAAAGAAGGACACCAGAAAGCAAAGAAGGAGACTGAGAAGTGGTGTGACTTCCATAATAGCCCTTGGCATAACACTGTTGATTACCGCTCAGAGAAGTCGCTGGTGGCCGAAGTGAAATCCTTTGAATCAGATGCAAGTTGTGACTCTGAGTCAGAACCAGAAAGGGGAAGACAGATCATTGATGCGTAACCCAGTGCCACCGTTGCTACTAGCAAGCTCTAGACTAGTGAACCAGACGAGCCAAAAGAAGGAGAGTGCCTTTCCCATTCACAGATGTGGGTAAAAGGCACCCCACTGCACTTCATTGTTGATAGAGGTAGCCAGAAGAACCTCGTCTCAGTAGAGGTTGTCAAGCAGTTGGCCCTGTCGACAATGCCACACTCACAGCCCTACACCATTGGATGGCTTCGCTAAGGAAGTGGTCTCTGCGTCAGCCAACAGTGTCGACTGTCGTACAACATCAATCCCTTCAAAGATGAGGTATTGTGTGATGTTTCTCCTCTCGAAGTTTGTAATGTTCTTTTGGGCCAACCTTATTTATGGAAACGTTATGTTGTATATGAGTCTAGGTTTCATAGTGTTATTATTACTTTGAATAGGAAATTGTACAGGATACCCAAGGCATCCCCTCCTAGTGTTATTTCCTTGATCTCTTCCAAGAAATGCAGGAAGGTCATCTCTCAAATCGAGAATTTTTTCTTCTTCGTGATTCTCTCTCAGAGTAAGCAAAAGATTGCAGCTACATCGAGGGCCTCCATGACCAATCTCTCCACATAATAGAAGAAAGTGGATAAGGTCTTGGAAGAATACTCAAATATCTTCTCCTCTCCTACCTGGGTACCTCTACACTTCCAGGTCAAGCATCCCATCGATATGAATCCAAGTGCACCACTACCCAATGGGCTAGTCTACTGCCTCTCTCTATTAGAAAATAAGGAGATCAAGTGGAAGATCCAAGAACTTCTCCACAAGGGGAACATACATCCTAGTTCATCGCATTGTGGGAGCCCAACTGTACTGGTGCAGAAGAAAGACAAGACCTAGTGACTCTGCATTGATTACTAGGCCCTAAATAAAATCACAGTCTAGAACCAGTACCCAATTCCCCGAATCTACGACTTCCTTGATTAGCTCAGAGGGGCCAAATACTTTAGTAATATTGATCTGAAGTCTGGCTACCACTAGGTCCCATTAGAACATACAGATGTATGGAAGACCACCTTCAAGTCAAAATAAGGTCTTTTTGAATTGTTGGTCATGCCCTTTGGTTTGAAAAATGCTCCAACAACTTTTATGAGGATGATGGATGATATTCTGCGACCTTTCACCAGTAATTTTGTAGTGGTGTATTTGGTTGACATCCTCATATACAACAAGACTTGGGTGGAATGATTGCAGCATAGTCAATAGGTTTTGCACACCCTGCAACATCACAAACTATCTGCCAACTTGGAAAAATGCTCCTTCGACATGCACAGGGTCTATTACTTAGGTTACATCGTTCATCAAAATGGTTTGCATGTGGATCCAGCCAAGATCCAGGTCATTCGTGACCAGCCAACCCCAACCACACTCACTGATCTTCAAATCTTCTTGGGCCTCACCAATTTCTATTGCAGGATAGTGTTGGGATTCTCAGATATCGCATGGGCCCTCATACAAGTAACTAGAGGTGGCAGTATGGAAAAATTTATGTGGGGCTTATCTCAACAACAAGCCTTCGATGGCTTGAAGTAACGTTTGTGCTCATCCCCAATACTTTCATTACCATACCTACAACATCCCTTTGATATCGAGACAGATGCTTCAGACTATTTTGTGGGCATCGTTCTCACTCAACACAGCCACCCCATGGCGTATCAAAGTGAGACACTATCAGATGTTGTCTGTAATTACCCTACTTATGAAAAATAAATGTACTCCATTTTGAAAACATGCCGCCAGTGGATACATTACATTCTAAGGAAGAAGATAGACATCCACACTGATCACAAGCCACTATAGTTCATGCAAACCCAAGGAAAATTGCATAATGACTTCCATCAAAAGTGGTCCACATACTTACAAAAGTTCCACCTCAACATCAAGTATAAAATAGGAAGTACCAACCAAGTTTCTTATTGCCTCAGCCGACCTCTAGTCGCAACACTCACCACGATGCTAGACTCTTGCGGCCACAAGACCTTTGGATGGACCCACCTATATGAGACAGACCCTGACTTCTCAACCACATACCAAATGTTGGGAGAAAACTCAGTGGTCGCTAATTTCCATCTTCAAGATGGATTGTTATGTCGTCTAGACCATTTCTGCATTCCATCAAGCGAGTGCACAAAGATGATTTGGGAAGCTCACTATAGTCGGGTGGCAGGACACTTTGGTGTCGAAAATACAGTAGAAGTGATGTAAAAAAAATTCTACTAGTTGAAACTTCGACAGGATGTTGGAAAGTAGATCAGGTCCTGCACTACCTATGCTATTTCCAAACTGACCACTTAGAAACAAGGCCTATACACCCCTCTTCCTACTCGTCACAATTCATGATAATCCATCTCAATGGACTACATGTCAGGCCTCCCATCCACCAAGAGGGGAAATGACTGTGTTTTTGTGGTTCTTGATCACTTTTCCAAGATGGAGATTCTAGCCTCCTGCAAGAAGAACATCACTACAGAGGCCATTTCCAAAATTTTCTTTGAATGCGTCTGAGTGCACTTTGGGATCCCATAAACCATTGTTTCAGATTGGGACAGTTGGTTCCTCAGCACATTCTGGTTGAGCCTCTGGTCACTATTGGATACCAAGCTCACCAAATCCACTTCCTTCCACCCCAAGACAGATGGCCAAACTAAGGCCGTCAATCGGATGATTGTACATATCCTACGCATGTGAAATTACAAGCACCCCTGCACATGGGATGAGAGTCTTCACTATGTCCAACATAGCTACAACCGAGCCCTGCATAGCTCAAATGTCCTTAGCCCCTTTCAGGTGGGGTTGGGATTCCAACCATTGGGCCCCATGGATGTTGCACTACCCCTAGTGAACACCTTGACCTACTCATCTCCTGCTCCACCAAAAGTTGACAAAGGCAGCCGATTCATTGAGAGGATCCATCACATCCACCAATAGGTTCAGGATATTTTACAGAAGTCCAATGCCAAGTACAAGCAGTGCCATGATCAACACCAGGGGCCACATAAGTTTCAGGTGGGAGATAAAGTTTGGTTGCACTTTTAGAAAGAACACCTTACAAGGCACCATCGGAAGCTTCTCTCACTCAGGTATGGGCCATACACCATCAATAAGGTTGTGGGTGACAATGATTTTTCTCTCAACATTACCCCTTTCCTTGGCTTGCACCCAGTCTTCAACGTGGCTCTCCTTCGACCATATTTCCCACCATTATTGGACACCTTAGAGATAGAAGAGTAGTTGACACCAACAGAGCTCAACCCTGACAACATGCAACAAGAATCCAATGATCATATTGTGGACACACAGATCAAGGGCACCCAACAACAAAGGATACAACTTTATCGAGTTGTCAAAGCAGGGTAGCTCCTGCACCAAGGAAAGTGGCTCACCAGGGGCCAAATTCAACAGAAATTTCCTCATCTGATGGGGGAACTCAACGCAATGGATACCATTTCTTCCTAAGGGGGGAGGATTGATCCATATGGATGTCGGTGGCCTCCCATATATTCCAACTGGTTCATTTTGGCATTTTTCCAGTTTGGCAATTTTTTTCCTAGTTTTCGGTTCCTTGACTTGCGAGGCCATTTTGAGGCCCTAAACAACGTTTTTAGGGCTCGCCACAATCGAAAATTCCCTTTGATAGATTGCAGAAAAATGTGTATTCCTTGGATAGACGTTTCCAATGGGCTATTGTGCGCCTAAAATGGAGATTGTCTGCAAAAGTTACGACCCTAGGAAGTTGATGTACTAACTTACCCAAACGAGGCCCACATGAATTTTGGTGCTTCATCTCCTAGGGTTAGGTTTTTGGATGTCTAGGGTTTTTGACATTCCTGTTTATTGTAAAAACGAAACCATCACATCTCTTTTCAGAGATAAGCCCCCACCATTCCAACAAGCTTGTTTCTGTTACATTTTATAGTTTCAACTTATTTCCTTAATGAATATAAAACCATTTTTATTGTATCTTTGTTATTTTGTGTTAAGAATATTTTAATATTTTGTACTCATTTTGTTCTTCTCATAAAATCTGGATCATAGAAACTCCTAGAAGAAGTTGACTAGTCAAAGTGGGTGAAACTAGGTTTTAATCATGGGTTAAGTTGTTGCAATAAGAAAATAAGTAAAAATAAATTAGTTGCAACTAGAAGTGGAGATTTTACTATTTGTGGATAAAGTGGTTATAAGTGAAAAAGTGGTTAGAAGTGGGTTATCCCTAAGATAAAGAAGTTTTGTTATGTCAGTTAGAAGGTAACCCCTAGAGGAAGCTACTTAGAGAGTATAAATAAGAGAGAAAGGGTCTCCTATTAGAACCTATTGAGCACATTGAATATATTTTATTGTGTAAGTTTTATTGCAGGCAATCATCAATACATTTGAATTTATGCAAGTCTGAGGTAGCATAAAGGGTTGATGGATAAAGTTTCAGAATTACATAAATACTGAAAAAACCCCTAGTTTTTTAGGTGTATGCGGGATACAATGGAGAAGGGAACATATGTACACAGGTTGGAAGTATAACATGGCATATACATTTGGGAAAAGCCATGAAATATTGAGTTTATGAAGGTACCAGATTATCAGAGTCTGAAACCAAGCTCACGTGAAGGTCTAGAATGATCAGGTACAATAGATATATCTACAGATTATAAAGATATGTCATATTTTTATGTGTAGTTGGATGTTGTTGTCTCCATGAGATATGGTTATGGGAGTTTAACGTTTTTCCCTAGAGAGGTTGTTGGTTGTATGGAATCTATGGTATGAGCTAGATCTATAGAAATACAACACTAGTATGTTGGTATTATTCATTGGTTCATCTTGTTGGTTCAAGAGTTGAGACATAGTTTGTATTGATTGGTACATGGTTGAGGGTTTTGGTTGTGAAGTTATTGTGTAGCATGAGGCTGCATATCAATAAGGGTTTAATGTCTAGTCTGTGTGAGGGTAATTAGACTTGTTCATGATTGTACACACATGTATGGCACATGAGTAGAGATACATAGATGCACTTAGTTAAGGGATGTATAAGATGATGTATGCACATGACCGGGGATGATTTTAAGGATTGAAATATATTTTAAAATGTAGAAACCTTGGTGAATCTTACTCATCCTTCATATGCCAACTATGAATGATTGGCGATATTTTTGTAAAAATATTCAAATTTATAAGGATTTTATATAGATTTTATAAAATTTTGGCGATTTTTAAGGTAAAATAATTTTATCCTATAGAATTTGGGCGAATCATTTTTAAAATAGAAAATCTCGTTTTTGGAAAAACCAGGGAAAATTAGCCCATGAACGAAATTTAGCCCCTAAAATCATCCCTGCTGACATGACACAAATACAGATAAGACACAATGACATGTTGTAGGTTGATGTGACAAAGGCAACAAATTGTTTGAAGTTTTAGAAAAGATGAAAATATGAGCTTTCTGAATATGTATGAAGGATGTAGTATAAATAGGCCACGTACATACACAGGCTACAATATAGTCATGGTGCATACATACACAAGCTGCAACATATACAAATCACGTACCTGTTTGTATTTGTTGGTATAGGATGAATTTTGATACAATATTTCTACATGCTATTGGTACAGGCTGGTTAAAGGTTGTTGGCACAGATTGGTACATGTTTACAATGTTATATATCATAGTGATAGTTTGCTAGTGGTTTCATCATGTATTTGACATTTTTATTTCAGGGTGGTTGGATGGGGCAAGGAAAGGGGGTTGTAGTCTCCTTTCGATTGGTGCCAAAGAATCAGGGAGTTGGAGCTTCCTTCAGGTTGGAGCCTAAGAACTAGGTGGTTTTAGCCACCTTCCGGTTGTAGTCAGAGAACCTAGGGAGTTGGAGCTTCCTTTAGGTTAGAGACTGAGAAACTATGGGGTTGGAGCCTCCTTCCAGTTGGATCTGGATAATTGGAAGTTGGTGCTTCCTTTTTATATAATTATTTATATATAAGAAAATCATTCTCTAGTTTTCTCCCACATTGGGTTTCCACATAAATATTGGTGTACTATTCATTGTGTGGATGTCTTTTTTATTTTTTATTATGAACTGATGAACGTAATAACGTTTATGATACATTAATATATTGATGATGAACATATGAATATGGTTGAATAAGTTAAAGGAATATACATTTTGGTTTAAATGATTAATAAGTGGTATAATTGTTGATTACTTATTCACCCCCCCATATCATTAATCCAACAATTGGTATTAGAGAAGGTTCCTTCAAGAATCAGTTTAACCACTGAAAGCTAGATCATGGAGAGAAACAATATGTATAAAAATGGAATACCACATTTTGATGGAAAAAACTATGAATTCTGGAGGAGAAGGATGAAAAAATATGTATAAGAACATGGATTTGATTTTTGGAGATCAGTGGTAGTTCGATACAAAGTACCAACCATTCCTCCAATAGATAAACATGGAAAGCAATTTGAAGAAAATATTTTGAAAGCCAAAAATGCCATCCTGAATGGTCTGGTTGATTCAATATATGTCAAAGTTATGCATTACAACTCTGCAAAGGATATTTGGGACAAACTTTAGAATGTGTATGAAGGAGACACCAAAGTCAAGGAAACAAAGCTTCAAACTTTCAGAGGTCAATTTGAACAACTAAAAATGAAGGAAGATGAAAATATTGTAGCTTATTTTTTACAAGTTGAGGAAACAATGAATGCAATGATAGGATTGGGAGAAGAATTTGATGAATCTATAATTGTTCAAAAAGTACTAAGATCTCTTCCAATGATATTTGATCTTAATATCTCAGCATAAGAAAGAATAGATATGGATTCAATAAGCATGGATGAGCTACATGGAATATAAATTTCTTATGAAATGATAACAGAACATGAGAACCCAATTACACAAGAAGCATCATTCAAAACATCCAAGAAGACAAAGAAAAAGAGAAAGAAAAATCCAAAGTGAGAATGTAGTTGTAGTGATGATTCAGAAGAAGATGAATAAATGGAAAACTTTGTAATAAAGTTGCAAAAGGAAATATGTAAACATAAAGGTAAGTTTCCGTTGAAATGTTTTAATTGCGGTAAAATTGGTCATTTTGCAAATAAGTGTCCTTATGCCTGAAATTCAGATAGTGATGAAGAGGAAGATCCTAAGAAACAAAAGAGATATCAAAAGGGAAACTGGAAAAATAAAAAGAAATCATTCAAGAAAAATCTATACTCAAGAAAAGACAGTTCCTCATCTAGTGAAGATGTTGACACCAACAATGATTCAGAAAAGGTACTATTTATGGCTAAGGAAAATCAAACAAGAAGCTTTGATAGTTTAGAATAAGAAGGAGAAGTCAATCTCAAAGAATAATTAATTAGTTCCTTATAATAACTAAGGAAGGAAAGAAAGAAAAACAAGTTTATCAAGAAGAAATAAACGAAACTTAGAATCTGAAATCATAGGAAGTCATTCAGATAATTACAAAGTTTAAAGTCCAAATAGAAGAGGACAAAAGGATTGAAGAAATACTCATAATTTAGCTAGTAGAGAAGGAGAAGATGATTGAAAGGTTAGAAGCAGAAGTAGTCACTCTAAGAAAATATATTCAGAAGAAGGATATGAAACAAGATAGCACCAACACATTGGATAAGACCATCAACAATAAAAGGTCATACTATGACAGGTCCAAACTAGGATACAACCAAATTCATACTGAGAAAGGTTCAAGATATGTAATGAAATCAATAGAACGAAAGAGATATGCAGAAGTTCTCAAAGGAAGGAATCATGGTCAACATGAATAAGAAAGAAATGAATACAAAACACCCTCTACATTTAAGAAAAAAGGAAGCTTCAATCACTGTGAAATAAACAACCAAAGTGAATATCTTGATAAGCCAAGGAAAAATTATAGAAGGACTACACCACAAGGAAAATCATTCACTCCCAGGTATGTAAATTTATTTTATGGTCATTGTTTTTATTTTACTAAATTTGGACATAAGGTTGCATATTGCAGGGATTATGAAAGAAATAATCAGGCAATAAATTCTTATGCGGCCGCCCAAAATATTGAATGTTACAAATGCCACAATTATGGACACATAGCTCGAAATTGCAGAAGCATGATAAGGCCTCCCATGAAATAAAATATTGATGAGAGACACAAGAAGGCTTGGAGAAGAAGTGAAAAACAAGAGGAGCAGGTAAATGAAGAACAATTCCAAGGAATCGTACTTTCAGTATTTGCAGTAGAAAAATATCATGATGAATTTACAAGTAAAGAGGAAAGAGTTGGAATTCAAGTAGAAGATGAAGAAGATGTCAAAAATTAGGATGATGAAAGAATTCAGGAAGATGATGAAAAGGAATATGTATTCACAGACAAAGAAGAATATTACATTGCATCAGAGCATGTATTTTTATGAGACATTCGACTTGAAGAATCCCAGGTAATATAAATATTAGACAGAGGGAGTCTGTTTAGTAGTTGAGACAAATAGGTCAACATTGTGGATAGTTGAGTAGCAGAGTCTTGGATAGTGTGGAAAAAGATGGATTCATAGATTGATTCAAAGAGTGGTTCAGATATTGGTTCAAAGAATGTTGGATGATTATTTGAATGCTTAAATTTTGAATTCTTAATCTTGAATGTTTTTTATATACATCAATTGATTACTCAAGGAAGAACCAATGGAAAATAACTCCAATAGGTCTAGGTACATGTTGATGCATGTATGATACATGGACATGTCCAAGGATCATCATAGCAATAGAAAATCATGGTATTCTTGATGTAGTATTGTTGAGTAGTTGATCAATGTTCTGGTAGAACAACATCATCTGTCGCATAAGCACAATGCAGTGATAGCATATTATTCACAATGATTACACAACATCTTGCAGAGAAGATAAGGGGAGTCATACCTACAGGGGGAGTTATTTTCTTAACCATGATTGGTTAGAGGACGTACAATATCATATCGACAAGGGGAGTTAATCCTTTTCAAAGGGAGAGAGAAAGTAATCAAAGGTATGAAGATAGAGGGAGCAGCCCCAAAGGACAATACATATAGGGGGAGTATCCCAAAGGAGAGATACCCTTTTCCATTGATGTCAAAGGGGGAGATATAGAAACGTTGATGAGGAGTATGAGCATGAGTGTTGTCATGACTAAGTGTTTCCATCAATGTTGGTGTTGACATTAACGCCAAAGCGGTAGATTGTCAGACAGGTGGTCTAGATTGATGGATAGTTGGATAGTTGGTTGTCATTGATCTCAACCCTTGGATAGTGATGTTGTAGATTGATGTCAACCCTTAGAGATCGATGTCAACCCTTGAGAATGTTTAGTAGCACATTTTGATAGCCCCAAAAGTATGGTTAATGAGATCAGTTTTGTTTGATGTATAAAGTTATGAATATCAGTGTATTTTCTAGTAAGACTATTCTAGATAGATAGTACATGTCATGCCATTTTTGGTGATATGTGGAACGTCACATAACTCCTCACCGTTAAAGAGTTATGGCCTTGTGAATTTGGAGAACTCTCATGAGTTTGGCCTTGTGAAGTTGGAGAACCCTCATGAGTTATCTAGAAACCCCTAGAAGGTCAAAGAAGTCAAATTATTCTAAAAACTCCTAGAAGAAGTCGACTAGTCAAAGTGGGTGAAATTAGGTGTTAATCATGGGTTAAGTTGTGGAAATAAGAAAATAATTAAAAATAAATTAGTTGCAACTATAAGTGGAGAGTTTATTGTTTGTGGATAAAGTGGTTATAAGTGGACAAGTGGTTAGAAGTTAGTTAGCCCTAAAATAAGGAAGTTGGGTTAAGTTGGTTAGAAGGTAACCGCTAGAGGAAGCTACTTGGAGAGTACACTTAAGAGAGCAAGGGTATCTTATTAGCATCTATTGAGCATATTGAATATATTTTATCATGTAAGGTTTATTGAATGCACTCATTGATATATCTAAATTTACACAAGTTTGAGGTAGCATGAAGGGTTGCCGATTTTTTTTTTGGAATTTCATAAATACTGAAAAACCCTATTTTTTAGGTGTATGCAGGCTACAGTGGAGAAGGGCGTGTACGTACATGGTATGGAAGTATAACAGGGTGCGTACATTTTGGAAAACCCATGAAATATTGATTTTTTGAAGGTACCAGATTCTTAGAGTCTGAAAGCAAGCTCCCATGAAGGTCTACAATGATCGATTACATCAGATCTATCTACAAATTCAAAAGGTATGTCATATTCTTATGTGTAGTTGGATGTTGTTGTCTCCATGAGATATGGTTATGGGAGTTTAAGGTTTTTCCCTAGAGTGTTTGTTGGTTGTATGGCATATATGGTATGAGCTAGATCTATAGAAATACAACACGGGTATGTTGGTATTATTCATTGGTTCAAGATTTGAGACATTGTTTGTATTTCTTGGTACATGGTTGAGGGTTTTGGTTGTGAAGTTGTTGTGTTGTGTGAGGATTCATATCAGTAAGGGTTTGATTTCTGATCCATGTGAGGGTTATTACACTTGTTCATGATTGTACACACATGTATGGCACATGAATGGAGAGACATAGATGCACTTGGTTAAGGGATGTATAAGATGATGTATGCACATGACACAACTACTGATAAGACACAGTGACAATTTGCAGGTTGATGTGACAAATGAATAAAAGTGTTTGAAGTTTCAGAAAAGGTGAAAACCCTAGATTTATGAAGGTGTATGTAGGATGTAGTATAGACAAGTCATGTGCATAAGCGGGTTGCAGTATAGACATGGCACATACATACGTGATTTGTAGCATATACAAGTCGCGTACCTATTGGTATTTTTTGGTACATGTTGACTTCTGATACATGATTTATTATAACCTATTGGTACAGGTTGGTTATAGGTTGTTGGCACAAATTGGTACATGTTTATAGTGGTATATCTCACAGTGACAGTGGGGCAGTGGTTTCATCATTTTTTTGGCATTTATATTTCAGGGCAGTTGGATGGGGAAAGTAAAGGGGGTTGTAGCCTCCTTCCGGTTGGTGTCGAAGAATCAGAGAGTTGGAGATTCCTTCATGTTAGAGCTTGAGAACTAGGTGGTTGTAGCCACCTTTCAGTTGTAGCCGGAGAACCTAGGGAGTTGGATCTTCCTTCAGGTTGGATCCTAAGAAAATAGGGGGTTGGAGTATCCTTCCAGTTGGAGCTGGAGAATTGGAAGCTAGTGCTTCCTTGAATGTAATTCTTGACATTTAAGAAAATAATTCTGTTGTTTTCTCCCGCATTGGGTTTCCATGTAAATATTGGTGTACTATGAATTTTGTGGATGTGTTTGTCATTGTTTATTATGCACAGATGAACGTTAATGTTTATGATACAGTAACATATTGATGATGAACAGATGAACATGGTTGAATAAGTTAAAGGAATATACATTGTGGTTTAAAGGATTAATAAGTGGTATAATTGCTCATTACTAATTCACCCCCCCTCTCAGTAATCCAACACATTATTCTTTGGCATCTTTAATGAAACAAACAATCATATAGTTATATATTTATAACTATTAAAATTGAAATAAATTAACTTACAAACAAATAATATAAATGTAATAAATCAACATATGTTTTTGAATGCAACAAAAAATTGTTTCAATATTGTTGTAAATCTTGAATATGGATAGTTGAGTTTAACATCACCCTAAATTTCTTCATTCAACATCTTAACCATTTCCTCTTGTATTCTCATATACACATTGTGTCTGAATAGAAAAAAAAATAATGTTATAATGATATATATATATAATACAATACTTAGAACATTGATATGTTAAATTGAAAAAATTAATTTTATTGTCCTAACATAAATAAAAATAACTCAACAAACTTAATTTTTAAATTCATCACACATTTATTCCATTCACAATTATCATGACCTTACACGTGATAATATAGCTATGATCAATTTCTCATCCTTCACTCCTTGTATTGTTCTCCAAGGTGTTATAATCATATCATCTGGAATATTTTTTGTATCAACACCTGTCTTACTTGTGCCACATATCAATGGTTTATCTTTTTTAACTGTCTTAATTTTTTATACTAATATTTTCCCATAGGGTGAAGATATCATCTATCAAATCCCATACCTGTTTAGTTCTAAATCCTAATTGAAAATGGTTATCCATAGCTCTAAATACATCACTTCATTTGCAATTTTTTTCTTTTACATTTTCATCATCAAGTGGGAATCCTATTTCCATACAACATTGCTTCTGAAACTTGGCATCAACATTTGATCTTCCCCATGACATATTTCAATAAAATCATTATGGATAAATATCACCCTTTGAATGAAATTCATAGACATTCTATACTCAGTGTTTGTGTTATGATCCCATGCCAATAACTTTTGTTTTGAATCTATTAAATCAACATAAATTATGCATTTGATTATCTCAAAAAGAGGATTATTGGGATATTCTTGCATCAATTCTCTTCTAGCCTTTGTAGAATGATTTCCTCCAATCACACAATATTTGTAGTCAAAAAATTTTGATCTATCAAATTCTTTCCTCCTAGGAAATTACATTGGGTCAACAAGAATTATCTAGTCAACCACATGTGCATATGGATTGTACCTAATCAATGCTTTCAAATTGTGAATATGCAAGTGGTGTGGTTTTTGAATTTGATATTTTTCTTCCCCTTCTATGGGTTTATAAATTTGTTTCACATTCAACTGAAATGTATGGCCATCATCAACTAAGTTCGGCATCCTCAATCTATTTTGAATGACATTTTGTGTTGTTTTCATAATACCATCCTTTAGATCAACACCTGGTGTTATTATTTATTTGATACCTTTAGGACTTTCACTATAATACTAAGAGCTAACAATGGATTCTTGAACATCATCAAAAACATTTTCTTTCTTCCTCTTATGATTTAAATGGGTTTCATATGAATCAACGATTTCTTCATAATCAATAGGAATGGACTCATCATCGGTCGTCGCTCTTTTGCAGTTATCTTTTTTATTCTTTTTGCGAGAATGAGTGATAACCTCATTGGGACTAATCTCAACAAAACCTTCATTTGGAGTTTCCTCATTTTCAAATGTAACCCTTTTAGGATTCCTAGAATGAGGACTTTACTTTCTTCTTTCATGTTCTTCTTTGTTTACTCTTGCAGCTTCAACCTTTGTTGTTTTTTGTTTCTTTTTCCTTCCTTCTTGTGTCTTTTCAATATGAAAAGCGTTGATGAAATCCATGATATTATTCTCTGTAGAGTAAATCCCCACTAACATATGTGAAAGTTGTTCAAAAAAATCCTGTAAAAATAAAATATAACATTTTCATGTCAAATAAAATAAAAAAATTAACATGATACTAAAAATAATAAAGGATACAAAAATAAAAATAAAAAAATATTACATTTCCTTTCTCAATGTCGTCAACAATGGATGCACATAATTCTGTAAAAAATTCACTCTTGTTATAATTGTTGAATTCGAAACAATATCTAATCTTGATATAAGTTCCTCCTTGTTTGACGAGTGCATAAACAATATTTTTGGCTCGCACCAAACATATATCTCGTAACAATCCAAGTGCCTAGTAATTTCCTTGCACATGTTATAATTCGACATAATATAAATATATATGATCTCCATTGTTTCCTTTCTTGTATTTAACAAACCAAGAATATTCCAATTTATTTTCACCTTCCACAAATTTCCACTCTTTAACATTTTTCATTTCCCTTAACAACTCAGGTGTTGTGTTATCGATTTTTTTCCTAGCATTCATGGAGGTTTCAGTTGCAATTTTGGATGCCATAATTGTAGGTCATGATCTATATATATTCATAGATAATCTCTTTCCTGCCATTTTTCTTATAGAAAAAAATAGGGGTTTTACATTAAAAAAAAAAAAACATTGAATATAAGAACTAAGTTAAAAAATATATAATTTCTTTTTTACCCATGGAGTTATTGGTCCAATGTCGAGACCAAGCATTGGAATCCCAGGGCTAAGCCGATGCCTGACATTTCCCCAGCCTAGCCAACCCTGTGGCCAAGCCCTGGGCATGCCCAAGGCTTGGTCGTGGGGCTGGCCCGAGACTGTGACTTGGTCGCGGGGCTGGAAGGTTATGTCAAGCATCGCCCCAACCCCCACCGATACCAAGGCACATTTTCCTAGCCCCAGATGATTGTGCCTTGGCCTTGGTGGGGGATGAGACGGTGCCCGACACCGCCCCAACCCCCATGATTCAGACCAAGTGCCCTCGTAGGCCAAATCATGGTCTTGCGTGGGAGGGGAATTCCACCTAGTAACCACCATGGGACAAAACTAAAACAATTTAAGTAAAAAACAATAAAAAAGATATTTTTTTCTAGAAAACTATACATAAATTTTACTTTTTTTTTTCTTTTTTTCAAAAAATATTAAGAATTTTGTTAAAATTTCTTTGAAAAAATTCTGAATTTTTTTGAAAAGTTGTGTTTTTTTTAGAAAAATTTAGAAAACATCTAAAACAATTTAGGGTTTCTATAATTTTCTCATGAAAATTTCTTATGTGATTCAAATATGATCTTATAAATGTTGTTTTGGTAAATGGTAAGAATTTAAAAAATAACTAACCTTTGAAATGCTAGATTCTCCTTGAATGTATTCTCAATGTTTCTCCCTTGTAGCTTGCTCCAAATTATTTAACAAATGCTTCCCAATATTTCACACAATACAAAAAGACAAAACAAGACTGTGTATATGTAACACATGTGATATAAATTATTGTCAGTATAATGAATGTGGGATAAATAAAAATGAAGAAGATTGCCTAGATATATACCTAAAATTATATGGATCATCGCTATGTTTTATGAATGTGGGATAAATAAAAAAGCATGAAAAATAGATGAGTGTACTATAAGTCAAAGTGGATACAAAATAAATGATTTAAATAATAAATTTAATGGAGAAATTACTAAGTGGACAAGTGGTTAGAAGTGGGTTAACCCTAAAATAAGGAAAGTGGGTTAAGATGGTTAAAAGGTAACCCCTTGAGGAAGCTACATGAAAGTATAAATAAGAGGAAAGACTCTTTCATTTTAATCACACTTGAGAATATTGAATATATACAAGTGACTGAGGTAACCAAAGGATATCTAAGCCAAATTGCAGAGGGATGGTGAAGTAAAGAAGGCCAAAATTCAAGGGAGGATAAATTCTTTTGATGATGCTTTCTAAGGTATGTTATTTACACGACATCTCACCATTTTCGCAATAACGTTTTTTATAGAATGATTCAGACCGTGAAATTGTGAGGCCGTTGAGGAAAAATATCCAGTAGGTGTGATATAAATTTCAGCTTGTGGGTCATTGTATTTTTGGAGTTACACTTCATGGAAAATAGGATTTCTGGCTAGTCCTGAAACTAGTCTAAAACATGTGTTTTGGGTAAAAACGTCATAATTTCTTCATAACAGATCTAACTTCAGTAAGACCAAATGTATTGGTTAGAGTACAATATGTAGTATTATGTGTACAATTTTCAGATCCATACAACAAATATTCCATGCGGGGAACACTCTACAATTACTCTCTCTAGAATAATCCAGAATTCAATAAGGTATGCCATTTTTTCTATAACTCCTTTTCAGAGAGGTTCCAAGCAGTGAAACCTGGAGGAATTGTATAAAATACACTGAAAAACATTGTGTACTATTTTTAGATCTTTATTCACTACACGTACATAGTTACAATTATTTTAAGTTAGGGTTGTTGACTAATCCAAAATTAGCCATGTGAGACTAAAGTAAAGTTTGATGAAAATTATAGTCTCTTGTTGTTAAAGTTAAGGAAGGTTTGCAAGTATGTGTTCATATACACTGGGTCTATTACAGATTTACAAATCAGATTTGGATGATGAAATTGATGAGGGATTTTGGTTGAGATACATGTTGGGTACATGGTTGAGACAAGTAGTTGATGAGTTGGCACATACATGAGGTGTATAGTTGATGATGTTGGTACAT
>ML776646.1:3005932-3027780 GCA_009831015.1 Picea engelmannii
ATGGTTTATGGATGATGTAGCATACTTGTATTGGTATATTATTAGAAGCACATATTGATCTTGGTGATGATTATGAGTTGTTCTGTTATGATTGGTTGATGCACATCTTTGAGAGTTGTCTTGGTGATTGATCTTGGTGAGTAGATCTAATTTGGTTGATAAGATTGATGAGAGAAATTGTTGTGATAGGTTTTTTGGACAGGTTTTTGTGACATGTTATTTGTACAGGTTTGGTGCATGGTTGATGCACTTGTTCATGGTACAGGCTAATTATAGGTTGTTTGGTAAAGGTTGGTTCATGGTTGATGCACTTTTTTATGGTACAGGTTGATTAAAGGTTGAGGTATAGGTTGATGCATGGTTGATGCATGGCTCAGGTTATTGGTACAGGTTGTTTGGTGCAGGTTGATTGGTACAGGTTTACAATAGTATATCTCACAGTGATAGTGTGATGGTGGTTCCATCATTCTACTTGTATGTCAGAGAGGTTGGACGAGGCAAGGACAGGTGGTTGTAGCCACCTTCCAGTTGTATTTGGATAACATAGGGGGTTGTAGCCTCCTTCTGGTTGTAGCTAGAGAATTGGGGAGTTGGAGCTTCCTTTAGGTTGTAGCCTGAGAAAATAGGGGGTTGGAGCCTCCTTCCAATTGCAGCTGGAAAACAAAGGAAGTTGGTGCTTCCAATGAATGTAATTCTTAAAGACATATAAGAAAAATCATTGTGTGGTTTTCTCTTTCTTTGGGTTTCCACGTAAAAACACTGGTGTACTGTGTATGTGTATGGTTTCTCACTGGTTGATTGTTTATTTACTTTGCAACTATTGGATGATAATGCTAAATTAATATAAAAATTGCATTTCGTGGTTAAAAAGGATTATTTCTCTATTACTGATTCACCCCCTCTCTTGGTAATACAACATAATTGGAGACTATGATAAACGTTTAAATGATTGAGATGATAATTTTCCTCCAACTGAGGATTTTCAAGGTATCAATGAATATTTCCAAGGAACCAATTAATATGATGAATAATTTCCCTCAAGTGGAAATTTTAAAATAAGTGAAGATGATTATGACAATGGCAGACACTCTTTCCTCGGTGGGGAATTTAGAGACAACAATGTTGGTGATGATGAATTTCCTCCAAGTGAGGATTTTGAAGGTATTGATGAATATTTTCCTCTAAGAGAGGATTTCCAAGGCGCGAATGAGGATGATGAAGAATCCCCCCCAAGTGAGGATTTTAAAAGTAGTGATGATGATTATGGAAATGGTGGAAAGTCTTTCATGAATGGGGAATTTGAAGGAAGCAATGTTGGTGATGATGATTTTCATCCAAGTGAGGATTTTCAAGGTACTGATGAGGATGATGAAGATTTTCCTCCAAGTGAGGATTTTCAAGCTAGTAATGAGGATGATGAAGATTTTCCTCCAAGTGAGGATTTTCAAGCCAGTAATGAGGATGATGAAGAATTTCCATCAAGTGGGGATTTTCAAAGCATTGAAGATGATTATTCCACTGGTGTACACTCTTTCCCGAGTGAGACATTAAAATGAAACAATGTTGATGATGATGATTTTCATCCAAGTGAGGATTTTGAAGATATTGATGAATATTTTCAAGGAACTAAGAAGGATGATGAAAAATTTCCCTCAAGTGGGGATTTTGAAAGTAGTGAAGATGATTATGTCAATGGTGGACACAATGTTGAAGATGATTTTCCTCCAAACGAGGATTTTCAACGTAATGATGACGATGATGGAAAATTTTCTCCAAGTGATAATCCTAATGGAATTGATAGTCTTATGGGTGATGATGATTTTCCTTCAAGTGAATATTTTCATGGAAGATCCAATGCCATTGGTGAGGATGGTAATCATTTTTCTAGTGATTTTTATATTCCTCTCATCAATGAGATTATCAATGAATATGATAATGGACCTAGGAATGAATATCATGTTCTCAATCATTCAGCTGCAACAAATCAAGATGATCAACATTCTCTTGTTCAGTCTCCTCACAATGTTTTTCTTGATATTCCTTCTAGTGACGAGGAAAATCCTTCTAGTGAGGATGATGAAATAGTGGATACATTGCAAAGAAACAATGTGTCTAGGACCAATAATGGGCCTTTTTATATCAATCCAAATCATTCTAGTTATACAAGGTCTAGGAAATATTTTCTCACTAAATCAATTTCCATAAGTGAATTGATTTCAAGTGAATGTTGTCAAAAGAATTGTTTGAAAAGCATGGACTACATGTATGCCTTGAATAAAATGAAGACATATTTTTCAATGAATAAGAGAATGAAAAATTCATATTTGATGGGGTGCATGATATCCACCAAGTCAGAATATGATTATCGCATTGGGAATATTTTACTTTGCAGAAATGATTTCAAAAAAATTCACTCAATTGGTAATCTTCATCTATCAAGAATCTAGAGAAGGTTTGTAACACCTCGGGTTTTGAGCCCCCATTCTAAATAATGTATTGTTACACTCTTGAGAGGCCAAAGTGCCCAAAAATTTATTGAAATGCCTATGTACCCAAGATATGTAATGTTTTTATCATTATTAATAATAAATACATCATTGGCTTCTAGACAGATAAGGACTAGATTATAGGGAGGCTATGATTCAACAAGAGAGGGGGCTTGCGTGGATAAATGTTTAGTTCTATTTTAATTAACTTTTCTTCCTAAAGGAGTGGATCATTTACGTGAGCTTCTTGGGTGGGGGAGTCCAAGAGGTTATTGATTCCCAATGAGATACTTAAACCAACCCCTAGTCTATTGGAGGGGGGGGGTTCCCTCATTAACTTCTTCTTTCATTCCATTATTTACCTCACACATTCATTCATTGATCGTTCACTGTTTCACACATTTGGTGGATATCTCACTCCATTCATTTCTATCACCTATTCATCTTCCTCATTTGTGTCTTGGATTGGGGAAAGGAAACTGAACTGTTGAATAACAACCATGGTATCATTGGTTGTATAGGTCGTTGGTTTAATCCAACCATGACTTGAGGCATGCATGTCTGAGATGCATTCGCCCGTGTCCAACTTTTTTCACAACTGCGAGTCCTAAGAGTTCCAGCATGGAGATTTTGGACCAATTGCATTGGAGCCCTAGAAGGAGAAGGACTTATTAAGGGACTGTGTGGCAGAGAAGGGTGGAGGTCCATTTTCTTGGGTGGTGCAAGATGGGTAGAAGAGATTTGGGTACTTGAATTGTTGTGAGAGATGGGAAATCCTGTGAGATCTTGATTTTTGACTGGTTTAGGAAGCCAAGTAACACTTTGGATCCTTCCTTGTGGATTCATATCCCTAGCTTGGGGGTGACACTATTGTTTATATTTGGAGCATTAGTGTCTATGGTTGGGTGAAACATCCTTGGTCTGCAACCAGTTGGTGTCTTCTTTTATAAAGATAAGTGCTCTTTGTTATGGTATTATTTATCTGTATATGAATGTATTCCACTGTGTATTTATTTATCATTTAATTGAATCTTTAGAATATGCATGCTTGTTGGTTATTGTTGTGCATGTCGTTAGATCTTTTATTTTATGCATCCTTATTAATTTAAAAAGGTATCGGTAAGAGAAAGAAGTACAAGGGTGGGATTGAAGGTAGCGTGCCCCGACCTGTGGGTGGTAAGGTGTGTTACAGATTGGTATCAGAGCTTCTGGTTCAAAGACCGGGTCGGTATGGGTTGGGTTTGTTACTCATAGTCTCATGGTTGAGATCCAATTCTAATCTTGAAGTTGAAAATCTCAGGAGGAATGGAATTGCAGAATCTACGCAGGATCTAGAATGTCATAGATCCTTTGTAAGGGTTCGAAGGATTTTGACCGTCCCTTTCGAATACAGGAGTGATCGCCACTGTGGGATCAAGAGAGATATGGGATCGATGGATCAGAGGGCAGGTGAATAAGGTTCGTTCGATGAAGGAGAAGCAAAGGTTAAGTCACAACCGTCATATCTCATTGAAGAGAAATTGACAGTGGGGAGGCATTGTGGGGATAGGGTAGAAAATTAAAGTTTCTGCAAGTTGTGAGACTGCAATCACTCAGGATCGTTGATCTTGCTAGATAAATAGATCAATGGTGTATATCGATCCCACTACGGATGAGCATATTCTCTTTGTGGATATCGGCAAGGAAATTAAAGAGTGAGTAAGTTGAGTCTCTGCAATCACTCGTGGTTGTTGATCTTCAAGCAAGAGACATGTGTCGACAGATTGGCTAGTTCGGTAATTCAAATTTTGGGAGAATTGGAGTGTGCTAGTATGGAAACTCCTGAATCCCAAAGTTTCAAAGCCTAAAAATTCGAGGTGGTGGGGCATGATGACATCACCTGGAGGTGATGTTGACCTTGGAAGGTTAAGAAATTCAAAATTCGTAGTTCAAGAGACTTGAGTAGTGCAAGCATAAAATATTTTGAAGCTCAAAATTCTGAAGTGACATGGCTCGCAGACATCACCTAGGATGATGTGGAAACATGGGATGTGTGCCATGTGTCAGTGAGTTTTGAACTTGTGGAGGATTGAAATGTCAGTTAGAACATGACACGTGTCACCCTCTTGATTGGGACATGTGTCTGCTTCTAGTATTTCTCCATGTGGTGACAGATTGTGCAGTCCGGAGACTGGGCACTTCAGAGGAAAAATATCTGACAGTTTGAATTGGGTCAAGAAATCCCAAAGGCCCGAAGGCCGTATTAAATATCGACCGTTGATCCTAGAAGACACACGAAAGTATATCTCATAGTTAGGAGACTTGGTACTCTGGGGGGTTTTCAAGTCTCCATGAGTGAAAAGTGATGAATCCCAAAGTTGTGATGGCACGCAAACCGTTGATCTAAGATCCCTTTGGGACCTTTCTCAATATCTATATCAAGAAGTGGAAGGATGGTGTAATTACTTTGACAAATATCACTCTGAGGAGTTGAGTGACTCGAAATTTGAAATGTCTCGGAGTCTCGGAGTAGCGATTTCACATGGTCCATTGATCTAGGACCCTCTAGGAGTTCTTGTGACCATTGGATCCAGTAGAGGGAGAAAAGGTAAGTACTTTGGAGGATTTCCACTCTGGGGAAGTGGAATACTCGAGAATGGAAATACCCTGGAACACCGAATTTCTAAATTGGTTGAGCGTCGTCCATCTCGACGCCTGATTAAGTTGTATCCGTTGATCTTGTTGAAGCCTGATTTGAGGGAAGTGCCTACACAGGATGAAATTATGTATTAGCCAAGTATAAAAGGACATTGTTATTTATTGGAGAATGGGGATATACCCTTCATGAAACAAGAAGAAAAAAAAAGGTGGGGGGATAATTGTAGCGTTGTTTGGCAAGTCTCTTTATATGCTTAATTCTAACAAAATGGTCACTTGCACATTTTGTAGAATTAATAGGTTTAAACATATCATCTTGGAATGAGTATTCGAGAGATGGAATAAGGTGTGGGAGCCTCCAATTGTGATAGAGATGCCGAAGTCTAGAATACCAGAGTTGGTAATGCATAGATAGAGTCCAATGGATGCAAGGGAAGAGGAGAGCATGAAAATCTGATAGAAACTCTAAGAATCCTGAAAATAGAAGTGCAGAGCTACAAGGTAGACAATGAAAGGTTGATGAGAGATAAAATTCAGATAAATGCTTGAGTGCTACATAGATTAAACCATTTGCAGGGAAAAATAAGGAATGGCTCAGAGCTAGGGGAAGAAGGCAGGTTTTGTGAAAGAAGAGAGGATCGTGGAAGAGCTAGTTATTTGCGAAGTTCTAGTAGAACTCATAGACACAACTCACCTCCTTACTCAACAAGAAATTTTTATGCATCGAAATATTCTATAAGAAGTATCGATGTGTCCCATGTTAGGCATCAAAGAAGGAGATAGGAAGTCGATAGTTTACAAGGAGAGTTGAGGAAGCTTAAGACACCCTCCTTTAATGGTGAAAAAGAAAGGGAAGATGATGCCAAAGCATGGTTTCTTGGAATCAAGATATATTTTCAATTGCATACCTATTCATCAAACCTAGAAGCCATAATTTCCACCTACCGTATACACAGGAAATCTACAATATGGTGGGATCAACTGAAGCAAGTGGAACATATTAATTTAAATAGGATCACTTGGAAGCAGTTCAAGAAGTACTTCTACAAGGAGTACCTCTCAGAGCATTTCTATGACAAGAAAATGCATGATTTCTTTGAACTTGGGCTGGGAAGCATGAATATGGCAGAATATGAGAAGAATTTCTTAGGATTGTTAAAATATGTCAGGTTCATTGATGATGAGAAGATGAAAATACAATGATTTCTAGGTGGACTACTAGCCTTTTATAAAGAAAATATTAGGTATGATGAGACCAAGACCTTGACTCAGGCCATCAGGAAGGATAAATACATGTATGAACAAGGACAGGGAAGAGAATCCCTGCAGAAATATTGGAAGGATAAGGAGAAGGAGAAGTCTGATCAGAGGAGGAAAGGATTCAAACCTCCCTTCAATAGGAATGAGCCTAATAGAAATCATCAAGATCAATATGCTATGGGTGAATCCAAGAAAGAAGACTCCTTGGGAAAAAGAGGAAGACCACCAATCCAATGTTGGGGATGCAAGGAAGATCATCTATAAAAGGATTTCCCACACAAAAAGTACAGAGTAAGGACTGTACACAACATCCAAGTGGCTACAGTAGTTGAAGATATGGGAAGGATTTATGCAGCCTTAGATGATCGACAAGAGGAATATGAGTCCAATATGATCGAGGTGGAAGGTGAGATCATAAATCAACCTATTGTTATTTTAATCGATTCAGGAGAAATTCATTGTTACATTAATCCTAAAATAGTGGATAGATTACATTTGGATAAAATTAAGCATGGAAAATAAAGTTTGGTTCAGATAGCCACTAGAACCAAAAGGAGAATCCATGATATGGTCAGAAGTTGTTCCATAAGTCTTAATGGTTTGAATACTAGTATTGATATTAATATCATACCCTTGGGGTCTTATGATATTCTAATTGGAATGGATTGGTTGGATAAAAATCATGTTGTACTAGATTGTCATAGCAAGAGATTTACATGTCTTGATGGAGATGGAAAACAAAGCACTGTGAAAGGAGTTCCAAGAGCCATATCTATAAGGGAGATTTCATCTTTACACCTGAAGAGATGTTTTAGAAAAGGATGTTAATTGTATGCAGCTCATGTGGAAGAGCCAAAAAATACAAAAGGGCCAAGCCTTGAATATTTCTTGGTACTACAGGAATTTGAAGATGTATTCCAAGAAAAACCAGGGTTTCCACCAAGAAGGGAGATATATTTCTCAATTGATTTAGTGCTAGGATCTTCCATGGTGTCAAAAACACCATACAAAAGGAGCACACCAGAGTTAAAATAATTACAAATGAAGTTGGAGGAATTGTTGAAGAAAGGGTACATACGTCCAAGTGTTTCACCTTGGGGAACACCAATACTTTTTGTCAAAAAGAAGGATGGAACCTTGAGGCTGTGTATTGACTTTCAACAATTGAATATGTATATTGTAAATAAAAAGTATCCTCTACCCAGAATTGATGACCTCTTTGATCATCTAAGAGGAGAAAAGGTATTTTCAAAGAATGACCTGAGATCAGGATACCATCAGGTAAGAATCAAGGAAAAATACATTCATAAGACAACTTTTAGAACCAGGTATGGGCATTATGAATTTGTAGTCATGCCATTTGGACTGACCCATGCACCGGTTGTTTTTATGTGCTTAATGAATGACATATTCAAAAATTATTTGGATAAGTTTGTCATAATATTCTTGGATGGCATACTTGTCTACTCTAAGTCTGAAGAGAAGCATGAATATCACTTAATATTGGTATTGAAATTGTTGAGAGAACATGAGTTGTATGCCAAGATGAGTAAGTGTTCTTTTTATCAAAAGAAGATCCATTACTTGGAACACATTATTTCAGATCAGGGCATATCAACAGATCCAGAGAAGATTGAAGCCATTAGAGGATGGACAACACCTATAAATGTGTCAGAAGTCAAGTATTTTATGAGATTAGTTGGTTACTACAGAAGGTTCATAGTAGGGTTCTCTAATATTGCTCATCCCATCACTTTTTTGAAATAGAAGGGAACTAAATTTGAATGGACACCCTAAGTGTGAAGATAATTTTAATTTGTTGAAGGAATTACTTACTAGTGACACAAATGAGAGTTTTGTGGTATGTACAGATGCATGTAATGAAGGACTTGGGGGAGTCCTCATGAAAAATGGACATGTCATTGCTTATGAGTCCAGAAAACTTAAGGAGCATGAGAGGAACTATGGCACACATGAATTGGAGCTTGTTTCCATTGTCCACACCTTGAATATGTGGAGACAATATCTCATGGGGAAGAGATTTGAATTAAAGACATACCACATTGGCCTGAAGTATCTTTTTGAACAACCAACCTTGAATGCCAGGAAAAAAAAATGGATGGAATTTTTAAGTGAATATGACCTTGATATCAATCATATCAAAGGAAAAGAGAATAAAGTTGTTGATGCACTTAGTATAGGAGTGAATTTCATGCATGTTACTGTTTTCAGTATGCATCAGGTAGACTTGAAGAGAAGAATTTGATGATCTTGTTACAGATCAACATTACCTACAGGTAAAGGAAAGCTTACAAAAATGAGATTTACAACAATAAATAAAGGAGTATGAGATAAAGGAAGACAAATTACTCATGCATAAGAATAGAATCTATGTTCCTAGTTCCAAAGAACTGAGGAATTTGGTATCAAAGGAAATGCATGATGTTCCTTATGTTGGACATCTCCATTACCAGAAAATGATTACAGTAGTAAGAAGCCAATTCTTTTGGCCGAGAATGAAAAAGGATGTTTCTAATTACATTGCGTGATGTATGGAATGTCAGAGGGTGAAATCTATGCATAGGCACCCAACAGATTTGGTGCAGCCATTACCAATCTCAGAGAAGAAATGGGAGGTGACAACCATTGATTTCATAACTAAATTACCCAGGAAAACAAGGCAAAATGATTCAATCATGGTGGTGATTGACAAATTAACAAAGGTTGCTCATTCTGTTCCTATAAAAACAACAGATACAGTGGCTAATATTCCATAAATTCATATGAGGGATATTTCTAAGTTGCATGGGATACTTAGGAAAATCATCTTGGATAGAGATACAAATTTTACCTCCAATTTCTGGAGGGGATTGTTTAAACGAGTTGGTATAAATCTAAACTTTATCACATCATACCATCCATAGTCAGATGGGAAAACAGAGAGGCTCAACTGAGTAATTGAAGATATGTTGAGAATGTATATGATGGATAATCCATCTAAGTGGGAATATTACTTGCATTTGGTTGAGTTTGCATATAATAATGGGTATCAATCTTCATTGAGAATGAGCCCATTTGAAGCCTTGTATGGTAGGAAATGCAATACTCTAGTGAGTTGGGGCAACTTAGTAGATAGAGTGGTACTTGGGCCAGAGTTGCTCAAGGATATGGAAGACTAGATGTTTAAGATCAAGTAGAATTTAAAGGCAGATCATGATAGAGAGAAGTTTTATGCATATAAGAACATGACAACTAGAGAATTTGAAGTAGGGGAGCATGTACTTATAAAAGTGAATCCCAATAAAATCTCTTTGAAATTGGGTAGTTGTACAAAGATGGCAACTAGATTTTTTGGTCCATTTGAAATATTGGATAGAATGGGGCCAGTTGCATACATGCTTGCATCGTCTGCTTCCATAAATGTGCATAATGTATTTCATGTCTCTTTACTAAATAAATATTTACATGATCCTAACCATGTTATTGATTGACATATGATTCAGGTAGAGATAGAGGGAGACTTTCGGGTCAAGACAATGCAAGTATTGGACAGAAAAGTCAAAATGCTCCAGAATCGAGTTATAGAGCTAGTAAAAGTTCAGTGGACCTTCTATAGTCCTGAAGATGCTACCTGGGAGAATGAAGACTCCATGCGGGCAAAGTACCTGCATCTTTTTGAATAATTTTTGATATTTTGATATCTATTTTGTATATGCACCGAGGACAGTTCCAAAATAAGGGGGAGGGGATGTAACACCTCAGGTTTTGAGCCCCCATTCTAAATACTGTATTGTTATACTGATGAGAGGCCAGAGAACCCAAAAAATTATTAAAGGCCCGTGTGCCCAAGAAATGTAATGTTTTATCATTTTTAATAATAAATACATCGTTGGCTACTAGACGGACAAGGACTAAACTTATAGGGGGATATGATTCCACAAGAGAGGGGGCTTGAGGGGATAAATGTTTATTCCTATTTTGATTACCTTTTTTTCCTAAGGGAGTGGATCAATTAGGTGAGCTTCTTGGGGGGGATTCCAATAGGTTCTTTATTCCCCACGAGATATTTAAACCAACCCCTAGTCTGTTGGAGGGGGGGTTCGCTCATTCACTTCTTCTTTCATTCCATTCTTTCCCTAACACATTCATTCAATAATCATTCAGTGTTTCACACCTTGGGTGGAGATCTCACTCCATTCATTTTCGTCACCCGTTCATCTTCTTCATCTGTGTCTTCTCTTGGGGAAAGGAAAACGAACTGTTGAAGAGAAACCATGGTATCATTAGCTGTAGAGGTCATTGGTGTAATCCAACCATGAATTGAGCCCTTCATGTATGAGATGCATTGGCCTATGTCCAAATTTTTTCATAGCTGCGAGTCCTAAGAGTTCCAACATGGAGATTCTAGACCAATTGCGCTAGATCCCTGGAAGGAGAAGGATTTCCTGAGCAACTGTGTGGCAGAGAAGGGTGGAGGTCCATTCTCTTGGGTGGTGCAAGCTGGGTAGAAGAGATTTGGGTACTTTGATTGTTGTGAGAGTTGGGAAAGCCTGTGAGAGCTTGAGTGCTGACTGGTCCGGAAAGCTAAGTAACACTCTGGAACCGTCCTTGTGGATTCATAGTCCTGTCTCGAGGGTGACACTGTTGTTGAGATTTGGAGTAGTAGTGTCTACGGTTGGGTGGAATGTCCTTGGTCTGCAGCCAATTGGTGTCTTATTTTATAAAGATAAGTGCTCTATGCTATGGTATTATTTATCTGTATATGAGTGTATTTCATTGTGTATTTATTTATCATTTAATTGAATCTTTAGAATATGCATGCTTGCTGGTTATTGTTTTACATGTCATTAGATCTTTTCTTTTATGCATCCTTATTAATTTAAAAAGGTATCGGTAAGAGAAAGAAGTCCAAGGGTGGGCTTGAAGGTAGCGTACCCCAGCCTGTGGGTTGAAGGGTGTGTTACAAGGTTGGAAAAGTATCCTTCATTTTATTCAAAGGTACATCATGGAAGAGAGAGTTGGCCATTGACAAAGAACTACATTGTCATGGATGCGTGATTTCTTTTCCAAACATGGAGAGTGTATGCCAGATAGAGACAAAATACATATTCCAAATAATTTCTCAATGAGGGAAGTCTAAAACTTGTACAAAGGATATGCTGAAGGTGTTGAAGGAAATGGTAATTTTATTACATATGCATATTTTACAAGAATATGGAAGAAACAATTCAACAATTTCTATATTCCTAAGAATTCAAGGATGGGGATTTGCACTATATGTGCTACTCTTAAATCAACAAGAGATAAATCTAAAGGGGAAAAAAGAGGTATTTGTTCACTAATTTTTTTTTTAAATTGGATAATTATCAACTATGAAAGCATATGATCAATATTTTAATTTTATGTCATGTGCAGATTCCATAGTCAAAGCACTTCAAGAACATTGAAATCAAAAATCAGGTGAAAGATAAAAGTTGTACAAACATCAGAAGACGTGTTATGATGCTCCAAACAAATATTTAGGTATGATAATTAATGGCATGGACTAGAAGAATACACTTCTACCACATTTTGTTTGTACACCAAAAAATTTACAGGAAGTGAATTTCATTTAGTTTCACTTGGTTGGTTGTATGGTTTTCAATGGAAAAATGTGTCCAAGGGTTTACTTCATAACTCCAAATATTAATAATGATGCAAATATGGCCATCACCATAATTCATCATTTTCTCATTCACTGGTATAGAAATTTTCCTCAAGTTCTCTATCTACAGTTGGACAACACTAGTTGTGAAAATAAAAATAAAATTGTGTTTGGATATCTAAGCATCCTTGTTGAACTAGGAATCTTTCAAAAGGTGAAAGTTGGTTTCCTTCTTGTTGGACACACTCAATGATCATATTGATCAAATGTTCAGTCATTTTTTAGTAACATTGAAGATGAAAAATGTTGGAAGCCTAAAATCATTGATTGAATGTATTAAGAAAGAATACATTTCAGAGCTTGTTTTTCATATATTAGAAGAAACTATTGACATGTAAAGAATTATTCAGGGATCACATCATGAAGAAAAATGTATTCAACAGATTAAGGACTTTAGCTTCCAACATCAATTTGTTTCAAAAGAATTGATGGGAAAGCACTTATATGGGGAAATAAATATTCAACTACTGCAGAATGGGGGCCTTCATCAAGTTTAACATTTTTTAAGTTCATTCTAGATCGTCCAATCTTTGCATCAAAGTTATTATTTTTACAATTGGTTGTTGAAATAGATAACGCTCGGAGGCGTAATAGAGATGTAGATTATTCTGAATGCCTGGAAGAAATAAAAAATTCCATTAAAGATACATATGCATACTTTGATGTTGTTGATTCTGTTTGGTGGGATTCTTTTGTCAATAGTCAAATTGACATAATTTCAAGCTCAACAAATGAATATACATTATTGAAGATTCCATTTCATTGTCCACAAAATTTGCCAAATGAATCTGAAGAAAGAAACATTGTTGAACAATAAGAATCTGAAGGTTCTATCGAGTTTACACAAGCAGAGGAAAGATAAATGTATATTAGTTCACAAAGGTCACATTCACAACGTGAAGCCATGGAATACCTTTACAAGGGTCCAATACAAGATATTAAGGAGAGTAGCATGATTGCATCCTTAGCGACTGAAGATCCACATGGTTATCCATTCTTGATTGCAAAGGTTATAAATATTGAGAAAGAAAATGAAGATTTTATTGAAATTGAAGTGCATTTGTATGCAACAAGTACACACCTATTCAATGGTGTGTACAATCCAGATATGGCGGTTGAGAAACATGTCAATAGAAAGAGAAAAACAAGGGTCAAAATGCAACTCAGTGTCACACTGACCTCTTAAAATTAGATGATGTTGACATACTTGTTTATGAATTCAATTTGATAAAGAGGGGAACTCTTCTCTCCAAGACAACAAAGATTATCAAGAGGTTGTTTCCACAAGAAATAAATTCAAGATGGGAGTTTGTTGAACCTATTCGTAGATCTAAAATGATTTTGACATTTGAAATGTTGGGCATGCATGTAGACTTGGATGGTGCATTCATGCAATAGAGGAGAGTATGGATCATCTACATATTCATCCAATCATTCATGTGAAGACAATATAGACTCCGATGGTATTTCAGAATCTATGAGTCAATATGAATACATGTTTGAAACATTTTATATATTTTTTATCCATATGATGTTTGTATGGTAACTAGAAACTAGTATTGAACTTACATATGATCTTACATGAAGTTATGAATCATTTTTATGTTTTGTGAATTATATGTTTTGATTATGAAGAATATAATAAAATTTCTTAGGTCATATGTTTTGAATGTGGACAATATAACAATAATTTTAAGAAATAAATGTATGTTTCATTCAATGTAACTTGTATTTACTTTTTTTTATTCAAAGTAAAAAAATATTAAAAAGTGATGTTGAATTTTTAAAGTATAGTGTGATATTTTCATGGCATTATGTATTACCTTGTTCTTGGAGTCATAAAGTAACATTTAAAAAGTAAACATTTAAGGGTTGATTTTATGATTTTGTTTACAATAATGATGAGTTATTTTACCACTTTATAAAAATGTGCCGGTTTCATACCCCAATTTTAGAATGGGTGCTATCGATAGCAATACTTTTCAATTTGATGGTTGATTTTGAGGTTTTGGTTTTAATGGTACCAACTGCTAAAAGTACGATTTCAAATTATCTAAAATTTTAACGTTTTGAAAAAAAAAACTATAATATCATTATTTTATTTAGGTGTTGATTTTAAGGTTTTTCTGAGCTATTGTCTGAGTTTTGAAGGCCATGTTTAAAAAATGTTGTAATTTTGACCCCGTTTAAAAAGTTAGTGCTACCGGCAGCACCACTTTTTGATTTGGGGGTTGATTTTCATGTTTTTTTATATAAAAATATGGGTTGTTTGGGGTAGAGTTATCATTATGAGGTCAAAATTCTCATTAAGTCGATAACTTTGTTTCAACTGTAGAAGATGAATACATCGCAACCACTCATGCAAGCATGGAAGCAATATGGTTACAAAGATTTTGTTTAGGTATTAGGTTGGTACAACAAGTTATAAGGATAGATTGTGACATTCAGAGTGCAATCTTCCTCGCGAAGAACCCGACTTATCATTCAAAGACAAAGCATATTGATGTTCAGTATCACTTTGTGAGAGACGTGATTGAACACAAGAAGGTTTTTTTGATGAAGGTGGACATTTTGAATAATTTTTCAAATTCATTGACAAAGTCCGTGAGCATTGAGAATTTCTCTTTGTGTAGAGAAACAATGAACATTGTTTCCCTGGATTGTTGACTATGTAATCCTGCAACCCCTTGTATGCAAAGAAAACAGCAAATGGGAGAATGTTGGGTATGTGTTATATTCTTTGCAAAACCAAACCTAGTTTCTGTGTTGCAATGGGTGTGTGTAGGGGTCACAAGGGGGCAAGAGTCTCCATGCACAGGAGTTTGGGGGCAATGCCCCTGGAAAAAAAAATTGGTGGTTTTTTGTGTCCATTTTTAAGTGGTTTTTTGGCACATGGTTTTCACCAACAATTTTCTAATTACAGTTAAGGAATTAAGGTTGTTGAATAATCTAGGTCAACCGATTAGTGGTTTTGGATTCCACTGGATCTTATATATATTGTATTATAAGAAATACAAAATATGATGAATAAATTATTAGAGGTGCAACTCTAAACAAATTTTTGGTTTTCCTAGTTAGGGTTTCTAATGTAAAATCTATGTGTAATGTTTGTGTGTGTCATTGTATCTTTCCTTTTTTTACTAAGAATCCATTAGCAGTAATTTATTGTAGAAGGTTAAAATATACAGGACTAAATCTAGTTTAGTGAAAGAGTTTCCCGAATATTCGAGACCCAAATACACATATAATGAAGGATCACTAAAGGGGGAAGATAGAGAGGACTTACCTACTTTTTTCATAGGTATGATTGGAGAAGCCAAGGGCTTGGCTTCTTTTGAGGTGTATTCAATCTCCTTTAATTTTTCTTCCTCTTCTGTTGTGGAAACCTAAGATTGAGGCCTAACAAGATGGATAGGAGTAGTATCACACTACCACTCTCCTCTATCCTTTCTAACCTAGATTTGACTTCGAGCCTGTCTAGTGCATTCCTTGGATATACGACCATAGAGTTGGATATTTCCACATATAAATGGAATACCTTCACAATACAGGTCTTTATGGTATACCACATCTTTCCTTTGAATATTTATGAATTCCACCATCCCTCAAAATATCTTAAATCCTACCAAAATATGGGCCAAACCCGTGTGTCCTATAGCTTGAAAAGAAATATCTGCTTCATAAAAAACACCCTAAGGTGTTCCCATTTTCATGAAAGATGTCTTCAGACCACGGGTGAAGAGGTAATCCTGCAAATTGTACCTAGACTAGGGTTACTTCTAATATCTTCAATTTTGCATCAAATTCCACACTCCATTTCTTCAAGAAGAGGACTTGAGCACCCCAATTCCATCTGCAGTTCAATATGTCATCTGATTCTGAGAAAATTTTCAAAATCTACCCGATCCATCCTTTGCCTAGCACCAAACGTATTGCTTCATATCCAACTATCAACCCAAAGTTTTTGGTAGTTCAAATTTTTAATGTTTTTGACGACATGTGTCTTCTTGGAAAATGACCCACTAGTGCCATAGATTGCATATCCACTATCTCATGGATTTTTACATTTTCACCCAATATGAGGTTGGAACAAGATGCTTTTCACTTTACACATCACTTTTGATTCTTTCTATCTGCCATATTCCCAACAATGGGTTCTATAGCAGAGTGGATGGGTTTTTGTAGACATCCACTCATCAACTCTTTCGAAAGGATATTGGAAATAAACCCCTTTGCTAGAAAATATCCCAATGTCGACAAGATGATTCTCTTGAGATGGTTATATTGAACCATATGATTAGTTTCTTCTTCATTTTTAGAATTGATTCGATCACCCCGGGATGAAAATTGAAGACTATCAACCACATATGATAAGATAGGGGAAGGGTTTTCTGGCATGAAGATAACAGTACTTTCAGGGGACAATGAGCCCAAAACATTTGGAGTGGGGGTGGGATATATCTTGTCCTACAAGACAAGAAAATATCTAGTCTTTTTATGATAGAAAAACATCCTCTCGAGTGCCTAGACAAGAACCTGGAAAGATACCTTAGCGTCGAGCTTCAAAAGGCTTTGAGGTCCAAACAGACTTTCCCTCTAAAGGGTCTCTTGAGTAGTTGACCAACACCTCATCCATGTGAAAGATGACTTAAATATGAGAATGTGGAATAATCTCCATGGAGGGACCATCTTACCAAGAGGGAAACATTAGGGGAGATTAGTGCAACCAAATAGAAGATATGCAAAATCATAGTTGTAGACATCTAATATATGGAAATATAATATTAATATTATAAAATTTGATATACAAAATTTCTTCTTTGATATCATATGTTTAAATTGTATAAAAATATTATATTAATTTGATTTCATTCATTATAACAATTTAATTGTATAAAAATATTATATTGATGTGATTTCATTCATTATAACAATTTTTGTTTTTTGGTAGTAGTTTAGTTTAATGAAAATCCTTTGAAAATTATCGCTAAAAGTTTATAATCTCAAAGAGTCATTGAAATTTGAATTTTAGTGATAGTTTTGTAAAAAAATTTACTAAAGTTCTAACTTAAAGTATTTTTGGAGATAATTTTTATAAAATTGTCTATAGAAATTGCAATTTGAAGGATTTTCAAACAATAAAAATTTTAAGGACGAAAATTGATTTTAAAGTGTAGAAACATTAGTGAATCTTATTAGTCTTTAATATGAAAATTGTAAAATGTTTGACGATATTTTTATAAAAATATTCAAATTTTTAAGGATTTTATATAGTTTTTATAAAATTTTGATGATTTCAAGGTTAAATAATTTTATCCTATAGAATTTCAGCAAATTGTTTTTAGAAAAAATGAAAATTGGTAAATCTCTTTTTGAGAAAAAACATGGAAAATTAACCCATGGAAAAAATTTAGCTCAAAAAATTTCCCAGTTTTCAAAAACATTGTGTAAAAACCATCTTTAAAAATACTTTTGAGATAAATTTTAAATTAATACCATTGTGTAAAAATTGTCTTTAAAAATACTTTTGAGATAAGTTTTAAATTGCCTCCAAAAATCCTTGAAATTGCAGATTTAGTAATTGTTTCTTTAAAAAAATAGTTTTAACATTATGAGAGAGACCTCCATTTTGGGCATTTTTTTATACTTAATGTGCCATTTTTATTTCCTTTTACTTAACATTATTTTTCCTAATTATATGAAAATTTGTTGTTAAAACGGCAAAGAAAGGTGATGATGTAAGATTAACAATTATCCTTTATTTTCATGGATTTTCCCTAGAGTGGGATGTGAAGTTACATATTGCTTAGGATTGTTTTCTTTTTTAATACTAATGTTACATCTTATTGTAAAATGGTCTATAGTATGTGATAGAGCACCACAACTTCATGTACGAACATTATAGCATCTTGCAAAACACTTTTTAGTTTGTTAGAAAATACTATTGGTTGTTGTGTAAGCTTTTGGACCTTATTCGAATGTGAGGCATTAGCTAAATACATTCAAAATCATTATCAATAATTATGATGATACCTTTCAAATGTAATAATTATGATGATAACTTTCAAATGTAATTTGACTATGAATTCTTATTTACCACCAATAAATTATTTTATGAATTATTATAATTTTGATATGGTTATTCTCACTGCGACATTTTATTGGGAAATACTTATTTGTTGGTATGCATGGTACTTTAATGATTTTTTTTCTTTATTAAATAGCAGCATGGATGATATGTGAATGAATAAAAAAATTTCAATAAAATTTAAGTTGAAAATATTAAATGTTGTTTATGATTGTAAAAATATGGTCCTTATCAAACAACTCCAATGAAAAGAAAGTCTATAAAGATGAAAAGAACTATATTATTATAAGTCTTATTATTATAAAGAATTATAATTATGAATTTACAAATCACAGATATTTTAAAATAAATTATTATTAAATTTGATGTGATTAAAAGGTGTAGATGATATGCGAGCCATTGTCAAATGCTTAAAATATTGAAATTAAAAGTTATTGATATTTTTATTTGTCATTATTAAAATACTTTTATTATTAAAATATTTTTATATTATCTATGTGTGAAAGTGTAGAATAGTTTTATTTTTTTTAGATTTGATTGGTGTATTGTTTTTTTTTAAGTAAGATCTGTATATTACTTATCATGAACAAAAATTACAATATCATTTTGAGTTCAAGTTGTTGGAGTGTTAATTTTCCTCAGGAGGAAACCAACTCAGACTCACATACAAACTAGATATGGCGTGGAAAATTAAACATATTCGCTAGAATCGCCCTGTGGGGAAACCAATTTGGCCTAACCAAGCATTTGAATTGAAAAATAGATCGTTTATAAAAAAAATGTTATGATGACCTAAGCTATGCCTGTCAACTAACCAACACACAGAAAAAACATTACCAAATGCCCACAACATAGACCAAACGTTCCATACACCACTAGTAGTTGTCAAAAGAAAGCATGCATGCAAACACCTGTACGCCCGCCACTTGTCATGATGTCTGGTGGGTGTGCATGCCCTCAGATTTTTCTACTCATGTGCCATGCAGGGTGTCATGCTCGTCCACAACCGTCTGTGATGCTTCGTCCCCGCACTACACATCCTTCCCCTGAAATTATGGAGAGAAAACCACCCATGAAGAAGCGGGATCATTGAGGCCCGATTCTGAAGGATGCAAGGAATGAAGGAGAGTCGAGAGCATAGATTCAATCTGCATAGCTTGTCGTTCCAAGTGCTCCATTCTAAACCAGAGATCATCCATGTCCCACCAGACCGTGAAGACCAAGTCCTAGAGAATTGAAACTGAATCTCGGAGGCCTAGGGGAGAAACACACTTCGACAGGAGCTGCTCCTAGTTATGGGACACCTCCACACAGAGTTCTTTTGAGTGCACATTACCATCGTCCATCGAGGGCACATAGGCTAGACACGAGGGTGGGGATGGAGGTGATGAAGGAGCGTAGGGTGGTGGACAAGAGGGACGTGTCACAACTGACTATGAGGGAGAGGCCAATTCAAGGAGCGGTTGTTGGCCCTAGACCAATTTTTGGAGAACCTTGGTCATGTTTGACCATTTTTAGGACTTTGACAAGCTGGTCGAAGGAAGAGCACAAGTCGAAGAGGATATCGCAGGATCTCGACCCCCTTTTAGGGCAGTTTTGGGATTAGAGTTTATGTAACGGGTATGGGATATCGGCCCATGGGTTTACCCATGTTTAAGCCCATTTTGTAATGTATAAATAGAAATCTAGGCGATGTAAGTAGGGGTGCTAAGGGTAATGAGGAAAATATGCTAAGTGCTAGATTTTTATCTATGTGATTGCAAAGGCTTTCTGCATACTATGCGTTAAGACTTGCAGAGCTAAGTGCAAGTGATTGTAAGAAGGATTTTGTGTTGTGACCTAACTCGGGGAAGGAGGATCTGGTGAGGTGTGCACATATCTCCTGTCCTCTGCAGAGTAGGTTCTTGTGGCTCTGTGCTTGTAGAATATTGACAGAAGATAATAAATAAGAGAAGAGTTGGTGGAAATAGCCCCACACTGGGAGTGGTGTAATCACAGATCTGTGTGCTAGCTAGGTTGCATACATTTAAGTCCTGCAACCACCCCTGCCTCTACCTTGGGTGAGACTTCATCTGCTTCGCAGGTGTTGTTGAAAGGGTTGGTAGTTAGGGTTTTGTTGGTGCACTGTTGAAGCATTGAACCCTGGGTTTTGTTAGAATATAGAAGATGGTGTGCTCATTTTACCATTGACGATACCTTTTTCACCCAACCATAGGCCGAAGCCTCCCTCTGAGCACCTTAACCTTGACTGAGAATTACTCCGGAAGAAAACCCTAGGCTAGATAGCCAAAAAAAGAGTAGCACATCAATCCCCAAGGATAGTGCATCACAAAAGGCTGATCAGATGTTCCAAACCCTAGCCAAGAGATATTCAAGCCAATACTGAGAACTTGTTGCTACTGTAGTTGCACCTGCAACTCTCCTTCAAACCTGTGCACAAGACTGCAATTGCAGTGCGCACCAACTGGGAAAACTACAATTCTAAGATGTTGCAAATGAGAACTGGCGCCCTGTATTTATAGTAATCCTACCAGTTTTGCTGGGGCTGACTTCTCCTTCTGGGTATGTGTATGTTCAGTATATTATTATTATTTCTGGCCGACTTCTTCTCTTGGAGGCTAATAGCCTAATATAAATTATCTTCTTGAGTCGACAAGGCTTCTAGGGTTTCTCTTGCTTCCTGGAGTCTTCTATTCTCGCCAGGATCACACATGGGGGTAAATACCTCCCGCAAATACCATAATATTAACACTCCCTCCTAGCTAGAGAGGTATTTACAGGTAATGGACTTGAGCACAAAATATACCATTTACCTGGTAGCATCAATATAGTCATCTAGACTATTTCATGACTAGATCATGAGCATCACCATCATCATCAACTGCATCATCTCTCGAAACTATACTTCTTCTGAGTAGTTATATATGATGATAGATAAGTCACTCTCACCATAGAGTGATACAAGAGGAGTAAAATCTCTGAATTGTTTTTCATCTGGAAAATCTATGTTCATCATTCATCTGAATGATCATTATCTCCAATAAACTACTGATAGTCTTCAAGGCAATTAGAATGAGGATAAAACACACGTGTGTCTATTCATAGTAGTACACAACTACAATCCAGTGGTTAACTACCACATCAAGTAACACACAAGTACTTGATTAGCAACGTAAGGTTGCGAATGGTGAAACATATTCACCACAGTAGTCCTCATCTACTGTCATATAGTCTTCATAGAAAACATCTAAGAGCATCCTGCATAGAAACAATGTTATGATAAAAACTGTATCATCTAGGCCAATCTTTCACTCACGTCTGTGAGATCTAAAAGAATGTATGCCACCACAGTAGTCTTCATTTGCATAGAAACATTGTTATGATAAAAACTGAATCAACTGGGCCAATCTTTCACTCACGTCTATGAGATCTGAAAGAGTGTCTGCCCTCAGTATAGAATATCAACAATAATAACCTGGGCCAATATTTCACTCACATCTGTGATATTTGAAAGAATGTCTACCCTCAATATAGAATATCAATAATAGGCTATCTGCCCCATTCTTCTCAACCAAGGAAGAAGGATTATTTCTGATTTCTGAGCCTGGACCATTTCTCACCCTGGGCCATTCCTCTGACACTAAACAAAGTGTAACCTGGAGAGAATGAGTCT
>ML776646.1:3044537-3064429 GCA_009831015.1 Picea engelmannii
ATTTGTGCTCTGAGAAAGGTAATATAAGTGAAATTTTTTATTTCGAAAGCATGAATCTAGGTATGTTTGATAAATTTTATCCTAGTATGAAAACTAGGGTACAACTAGAAGAAAGAAGAATTGATATGAATAGATCTGATACAAATAATGAAAGGTATTTTATCCCTATGCATAGAAATAATGTTTTAACTAACAAATGGATGCAGGATCCTAGAAAGATTTTTTTGCAGGATAGTTATTGTGATCCTAGTGCGCAGTACAGGAAAGGTTGGGGATCATTTCAAAGAAAGAGAGGATTAACTCTGTGCTATAGTTGCAGAGGACTGGGACATCTTGCTAAGGAATTCCCTGGTAGAGGTTCTAGTTCTCTTTGTTGTAAAGCTATGGATCATGAAGTTTTGGATTTCCCTAGAATGATTGCAAAAGTTGAAAATATGAATATGAGACAAGAAAACTATGAGACAATCCAAGAAACTAAGGATATGATAGAACCCCGGAAATAATCAGAGACTATATTAATATAAATGAAAGAAATCCTGAATGATCACAGAGATATCAACTTATCATAGATCTTAAAAGAGAAAGAGTACATATAAACAAGAATAGGAAACTTCGACATAGACTGCGTCCTGGATGAGGAAACACGGGTGAATATCATGACAGAAAGAACTTGGGAAATTTTGGGAAAGCTTGCTATGGTTCCTTCATTAGGAGGAATATGATTATTTAAAGGAAAGATGATAACCATGTGTGGAAGACTTACCCAGAAATCTATGAATGATCATGGCACTTCGACAAAAGAAGAATTTGAGATCGTTAAATTTGTTGAGAACAACACCCCATTTGCTATCTTGCTAGGAAAGCCTTGGATTGAGAAATATCAAATACAAAGGAAACAAGAAGAGGAGGATCTAAAAAAGAAAAAGAAAGAACTAAGAGATTTCATGGCTAGGAGAATAGTGCACTTACTGGAAGAATAAGAGAATTAGTCGAAGCTAATAAGGACCAAAGACATGGATGTCGAAGTTGAAAGGACACAGGAAGATTGGAGACACTTGTCTGTACCAGAGAGCAGAGCACCTACCTCAGAAAGAGAAGAAGTATTACCCTTGAACCCTATGAAAGACCCTACAAAGTTTGAAGTTATCATGCTAAGAGGAGATAAGAACGATAATGGAAAGAGGCAACCAGTGATTCAGATCACAAGAAAGAAGGCCAGAAAGCTCAGTAAGAAGAGAGAAAAGTTAGAAAAATTGCAAGAAGTTCCAAGGAAGGCTTCGTAGAAGGAAGGTTTCTAGAACTTGAAATTCATCGAAATATGAGTACAACACAAATTGTCACTTCGCCATGGTGAATAAATATGACCATTGGAGGCATTACGATCATTAGAACGACACTCCAGAAAGAATAGAAACACAGTTATTACCAGAATGTTCACCCTTGGACCGTTGGGACTGCACCATAACATATGGAATAGCATTGATTGAGGCATTCCTGCCTGTTGGAAGAGTCTTTTATGAGAATACCTATTTATCCCATCGAGCGTTGCACCGAGAACACTTTTTCCAATTGTGATCATTTGAGCCCACAGAGAACTAGTTGATTTTGTGCAATGATCATTGAGACCCCACCATCCATTCTCTTACATTGAGCATTGTTCAACAACATGAGATATCATATCTCAAGTGTGCATGTCAGAAGAAATTAGTGCAACAAAAAAATTCATCGAAGAGATTCTAATAGACCTCATGGCTGAGAAGGTGATGTCTGTAGGAATCCAAGCCTCATCGACGAGAGGAGTGCAAGCCTCCCCATCGACGGCTTGCATATTTGGACCATCCCAAGCTGAGACCAATAAAAGAACCAAACATCGTGATGACTTGGTGAATGCAAAGCTAATTCCATCCATCCTGCTCAACTTCATCCCACCCCTAGTTGGTGTGGTGAGTCGTGACACTGTCCCGAGGGGATTCGAATACATAGTCATCACTGTGTACCTCCCGAAGGGAATAGAAGCAGTCAGACCATAGTTGGAGAGGATTCCAACCTTGAATATCAATGACTATAACCTAGGAGACCGTAAGAGCTATGGCATGCTTGCAGCTCACAAATACCTGACCAAGACCAAGGGGAAGAATTTGAAGATCATCCCCCAGCCCTGGACTATGGACGTCGTGAGGTCCACTGTCTTGAATGTGATGAAGATACCACACTTTGGAAGACATCAGGAGGTTAACGCATGCGTTAAACTCCTGTTTGTGTGCTTCCATAGTGCTAATATGTGGTTGGATAGGTGTATCACCATTGATCCAACATTGATCCATAGGATCACTGGACTAAGCATGCAAGGACAAGACCCACAAGATTTCTATCCAGGGAAGGTTGTAGATTGTGCTCTGGCACAGAAGATTAAAGATAGCTATGACAATATTGAGAAGGGGAAGCGAGGCTACAAGGTAGCATCCATCTAGAATGGTGTAGTGCACCTAGCATGCCAGTTCATCCTTGGTAAGCTAGTAAGGAAGAACAAACCCACACAGGTCACGAGGTTTGTTGTTGACCTCACAGGAAAATGCGTGGAAGGATTACAAATGAACTGGGCATGTTACCAACCAGTTAGAACAGGACTTCTGCAAAGCTCAGCATCAGGGCTATGAGTTCCATTTTAGTTGGTTTTTGATCCTCATCATGTTCATTGATTGGGAGATGTTGGAAGGTGTGACTTTCCCTAACATTGAGTCGTTCGCACCACTAGCTGCCAAGTTCACCACGCTCTGGTATTCGAGCGATATGGGGAAACAATGGAAGTCAAACACGGTGTTACATACCAACTACCTGCAGTTAACAAGGGCTATTGAGTATTTCCCTCATATGACATTGAACATCCTGGAAAGGTTCAGACCAGTTGTGAAGTTCCATGCAGATAGGCATTTTATATATATTATTGCACGCAGAGACGAACATAAAGAAAATATTTAGTCCTATTTCGAGCTCACCGAGGAGGACAGGGAGGAAATCACAAAGGAGTGTCTTGAATAAATCCTAGTTCCAGTTAACCACGCAGAAATGTCTAACCCTAACCTCATTGGAATTCCAGTTGTTATTCGCGAAGAGTATGATGCACCCAATAGTAGAAGGAAGAAAAAGAAGGAATATGTACAGGAAATATGCATCACACCAGAAGAAACTGCATTAGATTCACCTAGCAGAGGAGGATACGATGAAGTGGACAAAGAAGAGAAAGAAGGGGAAGAAGACAAGTAGAAGCAGGGAAAAGTAACACCACCTAGGAACCCCCTTGAAGAGGTAGAGCCATCTAGGAAGAGAAAGGTTTGCCTAAAAAAACCTACATCATAGAGGAATTCCAAAGCTAGTAAGCCAAATATGCAGACTGTGCTCACGGTTGATGACTTTGACTTCATTATCACAGTTGTATCAGAAGCCTCAGAAGATATTCTATAGAGAAATGAAGAAAAACAAGAAACCATGTATGGAAGAATTGAAGCAGAACTGAGAGGGGTACAACACGCCCTTCACTCCATCTGTGCAATGTCCACTGAACCCCCACCATAAGAAGAAACAGAGTTGGGATATGAGCCTTCCCAACTCCGCGGAATAGTTGATGCAACCGAATCTCACCTTCGTCGTGTGCAGGAAGAAAAATAACAGGCCACAGTGGCCCTGAAGCAAGCACAGGAGAAAGTCATAGAGAAACGCCAAGTTGCACAACAAGAGAAGGAAGACCTCCAAATAAAGTTCGAAGAGGATAAAGTGCATATCCAGAAATAGAAAGAACAACTAGTCATGGAGTAGGTTGGAGTTAAAGAAGCAGTCAACAAAGAACTTCGCTTTATGACAGGCTTAGAACAGATAGAAGAAAACACAGTGGAGAGTCAAGTAGTGAAGCTTGTTGCAGCCATCTAGAAACTTCAACAGACAGTAGAAGAATTGGAGTTATAAGAAGTACCAAGCACTTTGCAGGAAGTGAGAGACTAGAAAAAAGAAACTGCCCAAAGCGTCGTCCAGAGAATCAAGGTACTAGCCTTGGAATGTAAACAACTTAATAGTTGAAGTGCATAGAATTATGAGTGCCTTACCGAGGACCCTGAAATAAATACACTGGAGTCACAACTCTAGGAAGAAAATAAGAAAGAAAAAACAGTACATGCATAGTTGAATACCTTGTCAGTAGTCGAGCGGATGAAAAGATCCGAAGAACAGCACACGGCTTAGCAACAGGTCCATGCCATATAGAGAAAAGTCATGGAACTGTCTCAAAAGCACCAGCTAGTGCACGATGCAGCTTGCCTACTTTTTGAGGAGATTGAAGGATAAGGAGAAGAACTAGAACAAGAAGTCACTGCTGTCGAACAATGCTTGGAAGGACCAGTGACTGAGGCAGTTATTCAGGAGTTAATCGAGGAGGAGGCCTTGGCGAAGCAGCAGGTCGAAGCAACTCGAGGAATTTGAGGCAAAGTTACCCAGAGAAGTGTGACTCAGTACGATTCATAGGTGAGTGTTGGGGGCTTGTTGGCCCTTGACCAATTTTTGGAGAACCTTGGTCATGTTTGACCATTTTTTGGACTTCAACAGGATGGTCAAAGGCAGAGCACAAGTCGAAGTAGAGATCTCGGGATCTTGGCCCATTTTTAGGGAAGTTTCGGGATTAGGGTTTATGTAATAGGTATGGGATATCGGCTCATGGGTTTACCCATGTTTAATTCCATTTTGTAATGTATAAATAGAAAGCTAGGTGATGTAAGTAGGGGTGCTAAGGGTAATGAGGTGAATATGCTAAGTGCTAGAGTTTTATCTATGTGATTGCAAAGGCTTTGTGCATACTATGTGTTAAGACTTGCAGAGCTAAGTGCAAATGATTGTAAGAAGTATTTTTTGTTGTGACCTAACTCGAGGAAGGATGATATAGCAAGGTGCACATAGATCTCATGTCTTATGCGAAGTAGGTTCCTGTGGCTATGTGCTTGTAGAAGACTGACAAAAGATAATAAAGAAGAGAAGAGTTGGTGGACGTAGCCCCACGTTGGGAGTGGTGTAATCATAGATCTGTGTCCTATCTAGGTTGCATAAATTTGAGTCCTGCAACCACCTCTACCTCTACCTCGGGTTAGACTTCATCTACTTTGCAAGTGTTGCAGAAAGGGCCAATAGTTAGGGTTTTGTTGGTGTGTTGTTGAAGCATTGAACCCTGCGTCTGCCCTTGTGCCAACAGAGGTCCAAGAGAAAATTTGAGAGAGTTTCCATGGAAGTCAAACCACTCGAAACAACATGCCCAAGGAGAGGATAGAGGTGGAAGGCTAGATTGGTCTGGTACGGACTTATTTGAGGATGGAGGCGAGGAGCTGAGCACAAGGGAGAAGGAGGGAGGGTGTCGGTTGCCCATGGTCATGCGATTTTGGTACGAGATGGAAAAACACTTTGGCTTCTCTTGTTAGCGGGGCATGTCTTGATGAACTAGAGGTAAGGGTGGATAAAAGACCAAAATGACCAAGGTAAAAACCAGAGGGGGCGACTTTGAACCTGTTGGCATTTGGAAGTCACTCCTGGATTACTAGCAGGAGCAGAGCCTGAAGCCGATCAATTTTATGTCACGATTTGTTAAAAGGGTGATCAAATGGAGGAAAACTCAAAACAACATCGTGTCAACTCAGAAACCAGACCAGGCATGCATGAATGAGTGAGGTCTTGATAAACTCCAAACAATGAGTCGTAGTAAAAGGGTGAGCAGGTGGAAGACTTACGCAAGAAGGGTGCAAAGATCTATCACAAACATCCAGTTTGAAACAGACTGAAGAAGAATGCATTCAAACACAAAATCCTTTCACATTCAAATACAAATACCAGAGGGCACAACAACGTCACAACAAATCCTTTATTGTAACAAGATGCTTAACTGTGAATCCTCAAGCATGAGACGGAAGATAGATGGAAAAAGGAGAACTATTTGTTATAAACCAAGAAATCTCAAACACAGAGGCATAACCAGGAAACCGAAGTCTTTGCTAAAACTTTACAGTCGGGAGCTTAGCTCTACCATCGATAGATACAAAAATGGCACAATTGCCTACATATACTCAAGACAACAGCAGCAGTGAAACCAAGAAAATGCATTGAAGGCTTTGCGTCTACATGGCTTCTGACAACACGGAGCTGCAATCTTTGAATGGTCGTGCAACTTATGGCAGACGCGATCAGTCTTCTGACAGTTTATTCGACGAATCGACGTGCCTTTAATTCAATGTAGGACGTCCCCATTATGGCGGAGACGATATCTAACCACCCTCAACCACTTCAATAAATGCTTCTTGGGATAGGGAAAACTTCTCGCGCTACCACCTAAAACAACCGAATAGCTTGAGGGGCAGGCATGGAGGCCAACATGGAGGATGAGGCGCATGACAGGAATGGTGGTGTCAGGTTACAAGGGCGTGGAAAGGGTGACAAGATGAGAGAAGGATGACGAAGGATGATAAGAGGTGAGAGAGGTGGTGGGGGAATTGACACGAGTCATTAGGGATATACGCAGAGACAACGGGTGAATGGACGAGGCAAGTTTAATGCGACAAAAAGCTGACATGGAGGAAAAAAGGATACGTGGCGAATGATAAATGGATGATGAGACGAGGGAAAGGCCATCTGGGAGTGTGAGAGAGAGGTGAATGGTGACATATGGCGACAAGGGAAAGGCAGGAAGAAAGATGACAAGGCGGGAGGTGGGCCCATGCAGGTTAAAGACAGGGCAGCTGAGAAGGTCAGGGCTATGCCTGAGCCGTTGATCTAGACTCCTTGATCGTGGCCGTTGGAAACTACATCTACGATTCTGGACCCCCCCCGGCTTAAAGGTAGAAAGGAGGGGGGGGTCCGGAATGGTCTTCATCGCCGTTGATCCAGGCGCACTCATCTGGACCGTTGGAGAGGTGCGCCCCCGATTCCGGACCCCCCCCGCTTAAAGGTAGAAAGGCAAGGGGGGTCCAGAATTTGCTGTGAGCCGTCGATCTAGGCGCGCAAAATCTAGCCATCCAAAAGTGACTCTCGTTTAATGCAGATGCGCTTGCGCCCAAAACTTAGGATAAGTGGGTTTTAACCCGCTCTTTTGTAATTTAACCCCCCTTAGCAATAAATATCGATAACATTTGGCTCCATGGGGGATAGAGTCATCCCTGTGATGCTCTAAGAACTCTTTTGCAGACTTAGTGCCTTTGTTGTTGGGCTATGGGGTCATTTATTAGTCCGAAAAACAAAACAAAACAAAACAATATTTACAAAACAAAATGAAACGAGCCGACTGCGGCTCACAGAAAACAATTCTTTAAGAAATGCCCATTGACTGGCCATTAAAAACTTCATTGCCTTCCAGATCCTGCAACCTGTAAGTGTTGTTTGAAAACGCTTCAAGGATCTTGAAAGGCCCAAACCAGAGGGCATCAAATTTACTGTGTTTTCCCTTTTCCTTCCTGGGTGCATCCCACTTGAGCACTAGATCACCCTTCTCGAACTCTTTCTTCTTATTTTTTCTATCAAAAGCTTGCTTGATCTTCTGCTGGCGATTGTAAGCTCTGTCTAGGACCTGCTCTTTGATTTGTTGCACCTCTACCATCTGATGAATTCTTCTGAGCACATGGTTAGGTTCCCCTTCATAGTCTCGGAGGAGATTTTCCACAGGCATGGCAAGCTGAGTGGGAAAGACGGCCTCGATCCCATAAACAAGATGGAAGGGGGAGAGACCCAGGGATTTCTTTGTTGTCACTCGGTCGGCCCAAAGTGCAAATTTGAGCTTTGAGTCCTAGGCTCTTTTATTGTCCTCTAATAGCTTTTTGATAAGATTGATTAAGCTTTTATTAGAGGACTCTGCCAGTCCATTTCCCTGAGGATAGTAGGGAGTGGAGTGAATCAGTGAGATCCCAAATTGTTCACAAAATTTGATCAGAGGCTCAGAACGAAATGGGGAAGCGTTGTCAGTGAAAATTTTGCTAGGGCAGCCAAACCTAGCTATGATGTCTTCCAGGAAGATAATGATTACTTTATGGGAAGTGCCTCTGGTAGGGACCGCTTCTATCCATTTAGTGAAGTAGTCGGTTGCTGTCAAAATCCATCGGTGCTGGCCACTCGAGGGAGGATGGATTTCCCCAATGAAGTCCAACCCCCATTGCTGAAAGGGCACTGAGACCACCACAGGCTGTAGTGGCAGGGATTTGAGCTACTGCTTCCCTGAGAATTTTTGGCATTTGATGCAGGCTTTAATTTCCCTGTAGACATCGGGAAATAAGGTGGTCCAGTAGTACCCATCTCGGAGGATCTTGTGAGCTGTGGTCTTCCAAAAATAATGGCCTTCGCAGAGACCGCTATGGAAATCATTCATAACCTTCTGGGCCTGCTGTGGGTCCATACACATTAGTAATACCCCCTGGGGGTCTTTCCAATACAAATCTTGGCCAATAAGACAATACCTGACAGATTTGAGCTTTAAATATCTGGCTTTTCCCTTTTCCATCCCATCAGGTGGTCTCAACTCCTGCAGGAAATATAATATATCTTTGTACCAGAGGCATGCTGATAGTGGCACAGTGCTTTGGGGACCCCTATCGGACGTCTCAGCCTGCTCATTGATAAAATTTATCTCCAAGGCTTTATAATTGGATTCGGTCAGTAGCTTAGCCAAACCCTGCCCTTTATTAGCTTGGTGGGCTTAATTTCTAGGTCAAATTCTAGGATATTGGCGATCCATTTACTTCTTCTTCCGTCTATGTCTGGCTGTATAAGAATGTCCTTCACAGAGGTTGAAGGAACATATGCAATGATCTTTGAGTGTAAGACATAGACCCTGAAAGCTTTGAGAGATTTCACCAAGGCGTAAGCCTGTTTTTCCATGATCTCGTACCGGAGCTCTGTGTCTCTCAGCGCCTTGCTAAAGAAGGCAATAGGCTGTTCTTGCCCTTGATCATTTTTCTGCAACAGAACCGCTGCTACTGTGTCAAAGGAAGCAAAAGAAAATATCATAAAATCTTTAGAATAATCTGGACTGATCAGCACAGGAGCCTCGGTCAATGCTTTCTTTATTTGGTCAAAAGACTCTCTAGGTTCAGCAGTTCACTTTATTTCATGACCCTTCCTGAGCATGGTTGTGATATGCTTCACCAATTCAGCAAAATTTGAGACAAACCTCCTCAGGAAATCGATCCTTCCCAAAAATGCTTGGACCTCCTTTTTAGACCTGGGAAGTGACAGGGCTTGGATTGCCTCTACCCTGTCAGGATCAATTCTCACTCCCTCTACTGAGACTATATGGCCTAATAGCTTCCCCTCTTGCATAGAAAACAATGATTTCTTGGGATTCAGGGAAAGGSCAAACCTGCGGCACTTCAGGAAAACCCTCTTCAAGTGGCAGTGGTGCTCTATATTAGTCTTGGAGAAGACTGTTATATCATCTAGGTAAATCACCACAAACTTATCTTTTTCCCCGATGAAGGCTATGTCCATGGCTCGCTGAAACGTTGCTCCCGCGTTCATCAGCCCAAATGGCATCTTGGCGTACATGAATGTGCCCCAAGGAGTGGTGAAGGTTGTCTTTTCTCGGTCTTCAGGCATGACTGATATCTGATTATAGCCAGAAAAKCCATCAATCATAGATATCTAGATGCACCAGTGACCCTCTGCAGTATATGTTCCATGTTGGGCAGGGGGTAATTGTCCTTCCTTGAACTTCTGTTCAGGTTTCTGAAATCAACACAGAGTCTGATTTCTCCGCTCTTCTTTCTTACTGGGACCAAATTGGCTACCCAGCTAGAGTATCTCAAGGGGACTATGATTCGGGCATCCAACAGCTTTTTCACTTCCCTCTCCATGACAGGTAGCAGCGTCAGATTTATCTGTCTCAGCTTCTGCTTAAACGGCTTAGCCTCCTCTTTCAGTGGGATTTTGTGCTCAATGACTGACGTGTCATATGTCTTGAGGTCTTCGTAGTTCCATGCAAACACGTCAGCAAACTCCCTCAGAAACTTAGTATATCCGATCCTCTGTTCCTCGGTGAGGATCTTTGACAGCTTGACCAATTTGGGCTCCTCTGGTGTGCCTATGTTGCACTCAGTCGTATCAGCATCATCGCCTGAAATCCTGCCCTTCATCGCTACATCGTTCCCATCGAACAATCTTTCTAATGGGATCAGTCCTCTTGGTATATGATTGCTCGGAAGTCGAATAATCTGATGGTCAACGACTTTATTTAGCAACTCCCCAGGGTGGTCGCTGCCATCTGTGTCAGGGTCCTCATCTATGCGTGATGCAGAGAAGTCATCAATGGATTGGAGGAATTTATTGATCTCCTGATCATCTTTGAATACCTTCCAATGCCTGACATTGCCTGGCACAGAGGGTCTGTATCTTATTTCCACCTTTGATCTGTCAGCAGGCAGCACAGGAGCTTCGAACAAACTAGCTGAGAAGGATTGAAAGTCGGCTGGAGAATTTTCTTCCCTTGGAATGAAAGAGATGTTAAAATCCAGGAAGAAACTGTCAATAAGGTCCCATACCTCGTTCCTATAATTCTTGAGGCGAGGGTGCTTGGTCTGATAGATGTTTTTGACCTGCTGGACAATTAATTCTGCATCCCCGAAGACAACCATCTCCCTGATTCCCATTTCTTTTGCAGCTCTTAATCCCAGAACCAGAGCTTCATATTCTGCCACATTGTTGGTGACTTCAAATTCCAACTTGTATGACAATGCTATGGTTTCTTGAGAAGGAGATTTGAATACCACTCTGGCACCTGCACCTATACTGGAAGAAGCTCCATCAAAGAACATCTTCCAAATATAGGTGTTTGGAGGAGGTATCCCCTGATTAAGACTGAGATGCTTTCTGATCTGTAAAGGGGGCTCAGGTTCATCAGCGACCTGCAATAAGCTAGATCCTAGGTCAGTTTCTAAGGAATAGATGGGATGATTAGTGGGATTCGCTTTGTCACTGACAATGTAGGCTCGCTGGGCTTCTCTGTACAATCTCCTATGTTCCCCCCCAAAGACTGGAATGGTGGCATACGTGAGGTCCATCTGCAGCGTTCCTCCAAGTCTCTTAATCCAAGACCTTGACAATAGCATGCCAAACTTGGGGGGAACATCAGCTACCACTATATCCATGACCATGCTTTTTATGGGCAGCTGAAACAAGGAAACTACCAGGTCCTTGATGACTCCCAAACATTGTACCCTCCTGGAGTCGAAGGAATAGAGGTCATGATAAGCTCTGGTGACTTCTAATCCTATCTCTTCCATGACAGCTTTAGGCATGAGGTTGTGGGAGGCCCCTGAATCCATTAAGCAATTATGCAACACTTTTTCATGTATGTTCAGAGAGGTGTAGAAGGGAGGGGATGAATCATCTCTATCATCTACCATGGGACCTAGGACCACTGCAGACCTTTCATCTTGGAGGCTTATGAAGTCTGTGGAAGGGCTAGAGGCTTCAGATTTCAACAGGTCGGAGAGGTGTTTTTTAAATTCCCCATGTTTGATTAGTTCAGTGAGGGGCACAGGGATTTTGATCTTTTGAATTTCATGCTTGAAATTGAAAGAAGATGTAAGCTTCAAAATTTCTCTAATCTTAGGAGCATGATTTTGGATAATAGGGGAGAGAGGTTGGGCCTTCTTACCTCTGTCGCTGTCTGCTATCTCTTCAGCAGGCTTCTTTGCTCCGGTGGATGACTCAGAAACGTCAGGTGTTGCTGCCCTCTTGTCTGATCTCAGGTTATACCTGCCTCAACCACCACCAGCTTTGTCTCCCTTGCTTAGTTCATTTAGCTGACTATTCATGATGGATTCCTCATATGATGACTTAGTTATGTGGGGGAAAGGAGGACCGAATTCTACAGAGAGGATTTTAGGCTCAGGATCGTCTGTTTCTCTTTCTTCTTCATCAGCTACAAAATTGTTCTGGAAGGGAGCCCGAATCCTTTGGTCATCTCGGTCTCTTTCCCTCTCCTTGTGCATAGTTGGAGGAGCAAAATTGTTTGGCCTTCTGAAGCCTCCTCTGCTCTCGGTGTTCTGAGGGCCTTTGTTCATTTGTTTTCTTTCCGTCTTTAACCTCTCCATCTCTTCTTTCAGAACGTTCAACAGCTTTGTCAGCTCATTTGCTTGAGGATGGGGAGATGATGGGCTGGAAATGTTGGAACCAGGAACCGAGGCTTCTGACTTTCCTTTTCTTATGTCTGTGTCGGCCTTGCTTCTCAGTCTGTCGGCTGCCAATATATTAGATTCCACCTCTATAGCTGCATCTTGCATCTGAGCTAAAGAGGTGGCTCTCTTTTCTCTTAACACGAGACAGAAGTCGGGGTCAAAGGCACTAGCATATGAAATTTGAGCAGATGCTTCTGAAGGTTTTATTTCTGCAGGAATCTTATTATACATCTTATTGAACCTCTTGGAGAAGTCTGAGACAGATTCTCCTTCCTTCTTCTTCAGGGACCCAAACTCAGTCATATAATATATGTAATCTTTTCTATCTCCCCACTGCCTCATGAAAACATTATCCAGGGCTTCAATACCAGCAATAGATCCAGGGGCCAGCCCCCTGAACCACTTTCTAACCTCACCATCCAAACTCTGGACAAAGACTCTCACCCAGACATCTTCATTTTCAATATTGAGGTTGTCTGCATAACTGTAAAAAGAATCCAAGTGCTCTTTTGCAGTTATATCTCCCTCCCCAGTGAACTTGGGCATATACTTCAAGTAGTCTCCAGTAGGGAGAGGGTTCATGGGATGGGGCAGGACCAAAGGAGCATATCTAGCAGCGACTATAGCATCCATTCTTTTCTGAGGGGGATTAGCGCCAACCATAGGGACGTTGAGTGGAGGAGAACTCGGAGGAGATGGAGTGTGAACAGGTGAGGTGGGAAAATAGGTCCTCACAGGAGATGACGGGGAAAACAGAGAGAAGGCCAAGGGGCTTGAGTGTACATGTTTCTCTTTCTGCGCAGCAGTAGTAATCAAAGGAGGAGTGGTGAAACCTCCTGAGGGGGGAGTGACAAGGATCTCTCCCTCTAATACTAGACTAGGAGGAGAAAACTCAGCAAGAACACTCCCGAAGTTCAGAAAACGGGAAACCTCAGAGGAAGTACGACTAGGAAGTTGAAAATCAGAGAATGGAGTTTTCACAAAAGGGGACGACGTATTACCTTTTTCAGCAATGGAAACTTCGCTTGCAGAGCTCTTTCCCTTTCTGCGCACCGCTTCCAAGTCAGCTTCTGGTGTGGCTAAAGGCAGGTGTGGATTAGACCTCGTGTGTCTGCCTCTCGAAGCCACAGTTGATAAAACGGGTTCTCCCCAGCGGAGTCGTCACAATGGAGTCRCCAGGTGCACAGTAGCAATCTGTTGGTTCTGATATCTGATGCACCTTCAGAAATCAGTTGATCTTTGTCATTCAAACCAAAGGAATATATTCAACATCGTCCCCGRCAACGGTGCCAGAAATGTTGGCGTTCGAAAGTCACTCCTGGATTGCTAGCASGASCAGAGCCCGAAGCCCATCAGTTTTATGTCACGATTTGTTAAAAGGGTGATCAAATGGAGGAAAACTCAAAACAACATTGTGTCAACTCAGAAACCAGACCAGGCATGCATGAACGAGTGAGGTCTTGATAAACTCCAAACAGTGAGTCGTAGTAAAAGGGTGAGCAGGTGGAAGACTTACGCAAGAAGGGTGCAAAGATCTATCACAAACATCCGGTTTGCAACAGACTGAAGAAGAATGCATTCGAACACAAAATCATTTCACATTCAAATACAAATACCAGAGGGCACAACAATGTCACAAAAAATCCTTTATTGTAACAAGATGCTAAACTGTGAATCCTCAAGCATGAGACGGAAGATAGATGGAAAAAGGAGAACTGTTTGTTATAAACCAAGAAATCTCAAACACAGAGGCATAACTAGGAAACCGAAGTCTTTGCTGAAAATTTATAGTCGGGAGCTTAGCTCTACCATCGATAGATACAAAAATGGCACAATTGCCTACATATACTCAAGACAACAGAAGCAGTGGAACAAGGAAAATGCATTGAAGGCTTTGCGTCTGCATGGCTTCTGACAACACGGAGCTGCAATCTTTGAATGGTCGTGCAACTTATGGCAGACGTGATCAGTCTTCTGACAGTTTATTCGACGAATCGACGTGCCTTTAATTCAATGCAGGACGTCCCCATTATGGCGGAGATGATATCTAACCACCCTCAACCGCTTCAATAACTGCTTCTTGGGATAGGGAAAACTTCTCGCGCTGCCACCTGAAACAACCGAATAGCTTGAGGGGCAGGCATGGAGGCCAAGGCCGAGGATGAGGCGCATGACAGGAATGGTGGTGCTGGGTTACAAGGGCATGGAAATGGTGACAAGATGAGAGAAGGATGACGAAGGATGATAAGAGGTGAGAGGGGTGGCGGGGGAATTGACATGAGTCATTAGGGATATACGCAGAGACAATGGGTGAATGGACGAGGCAAGTTTAATGCGACGAAAAGCTGACATGGAGGAAAAAATGATACGTGGCGAATGATAAATGGATGATGAGACGAGGGAAAGGCCATCTGGGAGTGTGAGAGAGAGGTGAATGGTGACATATGGCGTCAAGGGAAAGGTGGGCAGAAAGATGACAAGGCGAGAGGCGGGCCCATGCGTGTTAAAGACAGGGCAACTGAGAAGGTTGGGGCTATGCCTGAGCCGTTGATCTGGACTCCTTGATCGTGGCCGTTGGAAACTGCACCTACGATTCCGGACCCCCCCCTCGGCTTAAAGGTAGAAAGGCAGGGGGGGTCCGGAATGGTCTTCATCGCCGTTGATCCGGGTGCGCTCATCTGGACTGTCAGAGAGGTGCGCGCCCGATTCTGGACCCCCCCCGCTTAAAGGTAGAAAGGCAAGGGGGGTCCGGAATTTGTTGTGCGCCGTCGATCTAGGCGCGCAAAATCTAGCCATCCAAAAGTGACTCTCATTTAATGCAGATGCGCTTGCACCCAAAACTTAGGATAAGTGGGTTTTAACCCGCTCTTTTGCAATTTAATCCCCCTTAGCAAGAAATATCGCTAACAGAACCAGAATTGCTGGGAGAGGAGGGTGATATGAACCAAAAGGGAGAATGGGCATCACCATAAGAAGAGAGAAAGGGACTAAAGTCACATGAGCGCAAGAGGAGTGGGCCTCATATTAGAACCATAGAAAGGATGGGAGTCCATCTCTGAGAACACTAGAGTAGTTAGTTAAGGGCGCGGTGAAGTGAGAGTTCACAACAACAAGCATGAGGGGGTAATTAAGGTGGAAGGGATCCATAGGTGTCGTAACATGGGCATAGGCAAGGTGGTGGTGATCTAGGTGGATATCGGTGTCCACCCACCTTTCCCAGTTGGCTCAAAAGAACTTTCTAGCAATTTTGATAATTTACTATTTTTAGCAGTTTTTCAGGTCCTGAACTTCTAGAGCCGTTTTGAGGTGCTAAACGATGTTTTTTGGGGTATGTGGTCAAAAAATTTCATGATTAAATTTTGTGCAAATTTTGTATTCCTCGGATATATATTTCCAATGGGCTATCATACGCCTAAAATGGAGATCATATGCAAAAGTTACGACCTCGAGAAGTTGATGTACTGACTTACCCAAACGGGCCCACATGACTTTTGGTGCTTCATCTCCTAGGGTTAGGTTTTTGGAAGTTTAGAGTTTTTGAAACTCATGTTTATTATAAAAATTCCTTGAGAGCCTCATTGTAATCATATTCTTGCAAATGAGTGCAGTCGTCACATCTCTTCTCAGAGATAAGCCGCCACCATTCCAGCAAGCTTGTTTTCCACTGCATTTTATAGTTTCAGCTTATCTCCTTATTGAATAATAAACCAGTTTTACTGTATCTCTATTATTCTATGTTAAGCATTTGGTAATAATTTGTAGTCATTTTTCTCTGCTCATAAAATCAGGATCAGTGGTATCAAAGCAGTCTGTTGCTTATCGTCTTAATGCGTGTCCCCAATGAGGTCAGAGTACAAAGATTTGGGTCTCGAGCTTGTTTCTCTTGAGGAAAAAATCTCTCGCACACCCAAGCGACCTCTCATGGAAGGAGAAAATAAATATGACGGGATAGGATATCCTTTCAAACTGTTGATTGAGGAAGCCCTCATGCAACATAGGAACGAGATGATGGATAATTTCGCGCAAATCCTTCAGTGACTAGCAACAAGAGACACATCTTCTTCGAGCAGAGGCACCTCACCCTTCAAGGTACAAATAAACTTCGATATTCCTATATTTGAAGGTTATATAGACACATATGCTATAGACAAGTGGTTGAATCTACTAGAAGGGTATTTCTCTATCCATAACTTTTCAAATAGAGAAAAGATTACTTTTGCGCTCCTCAAAGTTGTTCCCTATGTCAAAGATTGGTGGGAAACTTTCAGTGAGCAAAAGGAAACAGAGAAACCGTCATTATTTATAGTCACGACCACCTAGGAATCCTTCAAGGATTCTATTAAGGAACAATACTACCCTGTCGGAAGTTATGACGACTCGTATACCAAATGGACCACACTGCAGCAAGAAAGAGACCAAGCAGTGCCAGATTTCACAAATATCTTACATACCTTGCACACCAAGTTGGGTATCAAATATTTAGAGAGACATCTAGTGCTCAAGTATCGTGGTTCTCTACATAGATACATCCAAACCGAAATGGAATTTCTAGACATCTCATCCTTGGGCACAACCTACTATTATTCCGTCAAAATGGACCAGAAGCTCAAACAAAAGACGTGACAATTTGGGTTGGGGAACCCCTCACAACAAAATCTAGGAAAGGGAAGCCCCAACACATAGAACAAAGGACAAAGAAAATATGCACAGTATCAAGACAACCAATCCAAGCCACAAGCAAAGAAGGATACTGGAAAGACAAAGAAAGATACGGGGAAGTGGTTCGACTTCCATAAGAGCCCTTGGCATAACACTGCTGATTGTTTCTCAAAGCAGACACTGGTGTCTGAAGTGAAAGCCTCTGAATTAGATGCGGGTTCTGACTCTGATTCAGAACCAGAAAGGGGAAGACAGATCATTGACATGGAAACCAGTGCCATTGTTGCTACCACCAAGCTCCAACATCGTGAACCAAATGAGCTAGAAGAAGGAGAGCACCTCTTCCATTCCCAGATGTGGGTAAAAGGCACCCCACTACACTTCATTGTTGATAGTGGTAGCCAAAAGAACCTCATCTCAGCAGAGGTTATCAAGCGGCTAGCCCTACCAACAACGTTGCACCCACAACCCTACACCATTGGATGGCTCTGCCAAGAAAGCGATCTTTGCGTCAACCAACAGTGTCGACTGTCATATGGCATCAAGCCCTTCAAAGATGAGATATTGTGTGATGTTTCTCCTCTCGAATTTTGTGATGTTCTTTTGGGCTAAACTTATTTATGGAAACGTCATGCTTTTATGAGTCTAGGCCTTGTAGTGTTATTATTAATTTGAACAGGAAATTGTACAGGATACCCGAGGTCCTCCCACCTAGTGCTATTTCCTTGATCTCTGCTAAGCAATGCAGGAAGGTCATCTCTCAGATGGGGAAGTTTGTATTCTTCATGATCCACTCTCAGAATGAGAGAAAAATCACAGCCACATCCAGGCTCTCTACAACCGACCTCTCCACATAGCAGAAGCAAGTAGATAAGGTCGTGGAAGAATACTTAGATACCTTCTCCTCTCCTACCGGGGTACCTCTACACTGCCAAGTCAAGAACCCCATCGATTTGACCACCGGTGCACCACTGCCCAATGGGCCAGTCTATCGTCGCTCTCTGTTAGAGAATGAGGAGATCAAGCGAAAGATCCAAGAATTTCTCCACAAGGGGCACATTCGTCCTATCTCATCACCTTGCAGGAGCCCAAACGTGCTGGTACAAAAGAAATATGGAACCTAGCGACTTTGCATTAACTATCGAGCTCTAAATAAAATCATAGTCAGAAACCAGTACCCAATTCCCCAAATCGATGACCACCTTGATCAACTCATGGGGGCCAAATACTTCAGTAATATTGATCTGAAGTCTAGCTACCACTAGGTCCCAATAGAGCAGACAGATGTATGGAAGATCGCCTTCAAGTCAAAGGAAGGCCTTTTTGAATGGATGGTCATGCCCTTTGGTCTGACAAACACTCCAACCACTTTCATGAGGATTATGGATGATATCCTGTGATAATTCACCAATACTTTTGTAGTGGTGCATCTTGATGACATTCTTGTTAGAAAAACAGGACTGCACAGCAATAAAATAAAACAAATGCAGAAACAAAACACAGAAGACACACAATACAAGAGAGACATAGATTTACGTGGTTCACCTAGTGTAGGCTACGTCCACCAAAGAAATTGCCAGGTCCTTCCTTTATTAGTATCTAGCAAATGAAGGGATACAACCTACAGCAAAACCCGTTGTAACTTCCTCTTCTTTCTGTCACAGTCTCCTCTCTCAGAATACAATATTCACCATCGACCATAGTCGCAATACATTTCCCTCATAAAAGAGGGTTTCCTTCTAGGGAGAAAAACCCTAACATAATCTCTATCGTTAGATCTGTGACCTTATAATGAATGGTCCAGATTTACAATGAAATTACAATATACTTTTATAAGGCAATTTTTGCTTCGGGGGCTTCACCCTCGAACCCCCACTGGGGGGTCGCTTTCCCCCAGACCCTGCAAAGGGGGTACCCCCCCTCTGCACTCCCTCGCATGGAAGAGTGTACATACTTCTGGGGTGTAAATACTTCATGAGGTATAAACATGGCTGAAAGCAAGGACCTCTGAATCAGGAAGATAATCAGGGTCCACAACCAACAATCTCCCACTTGGAGACTGATCTCAACAACTCCACCGCTGCTGTATATGCTGGACTTTGAACCTTCTTGGACCTGGCAAATTTCTCATCTTCATCTTCATTCTTGAAGACCAACTAAAACTAAGCAAGAACTCAGTTTCTCCCTGGTTACTCCATTTGTTAACATGTCTGCAGGATTCTGGCTAGTGTGTATCTTTTCCATCTTCAATTGTCCATTTTCCAAGGTGGATCGTATGAAGTGGTACCTCAACTGTATATACTTAGTCTTCGAATGGAAGGTTGAGTTCTTTGCAAGGTGAATAGCACTCTGACTGTCACAGTACAACTTGTTGTTCTCCTGCTTCTTTCCCAATTCCTCCATAAAGCTTTGTAACCAAATCATCTCTTTACTAGCCTCTGTAGCAGCAACATACTCTACCTCTTTTGTTGAAAGTGCAACAACCTTTTGCAGTTTTGAAATCCAACTTGTTGTTGTTCCACCTATAGTAAAAACATACCCTGTGGTGCTCCTTCTGCTGTCTTTATCACCTACCATATCTGAATCAACATATCCCTGTAGAAAAGTGTCTGAACCTCCAAAACACAATGCATGTGTAGTAGTACCTCTCAAATACCTGAGAATCCACTTTACTGCCTCCCAATGTTCTTTACCTGGATTATTCATATACCTTCTCACAACTCCCACTGCATGTGCAATATCTAGTCTTGTGCAAACCATTGCATACATCAAGCTGCCAACTGTTGATGAATATGCGACCCTGGACATGTATTCTATCTCCTCCTGTGTCTTGGGACACATTTCCTTAGTTAATTTGAAATGGCTGGCCAAAGGTGTACTAACTGGTTTTGCATTCTGCATTCTTAACCTCTCCAACACCTTCTTTGTGTACTCACCCTGAGACAATGTCTGTTTGCGATTTTTCCTGTCTCTTGTTATTCTCATACCAAGGATTTTATTTGCAGCACCCAAATCCTTCATCGCAAATGAATTGGCTAATTTCTTCTT
>ML776646.1:3067718-3082591 GCA_009831015.1 Picea engelmannii
CACCATCGACCATAGCCGCAATACATTTCCCTCATAAAAGAGGGTTGCCTTCTAGGGAAAAAATCCCTAACATAATCTCTACCGTTATATTTGCGACCTTATAATGAACGGTCCAGATTTACAATGAAATTACAATATACTTTTATAAGGCAATTTTTTCTTCGGGGGCTCACTTGCCCCCAGACCCCCCAGTCGGGGGGATAGGCCCCCCGAACCCCGCAGAGGGGGTACCCCCCTCTGCACTCCCCCGCGTGGAAGAGTGTACATACTTCTGGGGTGTAAATACTTCACGAGGTATAAACACACTTGAAAGAAAGGACCTATGAATCAGGAAGATAATCAGGCTTCACAACCAACAATTCTCATTTACAATAAGACTTAGGCCGAACACTTGTAGCATATTCAGTAGGTTCTGCACACCTTGTGACAACACAAGCTTTTTGCCAACTTGGAAAATTCTCCTTCGACATGGACAGGGTCCATTACCTAGGCTACATCATTGATCAACATGGCGTACATGTTGATCTAGCCAAGATCCAAGTCATCCATGACTGGCCAGCCCTAACCACACTCACGGAGCTTCGGAGCTTCTTGGGCCTTGCCAATTTCTACCACAGGTTTGTGTTGGGATTCTCCCATATTGAATGGGCCCTCATCCAAATAACCAGAGGTGGTGGTAAGGTGAAATTTGCATGGGGCCAGCCCCAACAACAAGCGTTCAATGATTTGAATCAATGCTTGTGCTCAACCCCAGTACTTTCACTACCAAACCTGCAATAGCCCTTTGAGATTGAGACTGATGCTTCAAACTATGTTGTGGGTGTCGTTCTCACGTAGCCCGGCCACCCCGTGGCCTATCATAGTGAGACACTATCAGATGTTCTTCGTAAGTACCCTACTTACGACAAATAAATGTACTCCATTGTGCAAGACTTCTTCCAGTAGAGACATTACATTCTTTGGAGGGAGACAGTCATCCAAACTAATCATAAGCCACTACAATTCATGCAGACACAAGGAAAATTGCAGAATGATCGCCATCAAAAGTGGTCCACATACTTGCAGCAATTCCACCTCAACATCAAGTATAAAATAGGAAGCACTAACCATGTCACTGATTTCCTCAGCAGATGACCAATCATGGCACTCACCACAGTGCTAGACTCCTACAGCCATGAGACCTCTAGATGGCCCCAACTCTATGAGATAGACCCAGACTTCGCCACACCTACCAAATGTTGGGTGCAAAGGAAATTGTCGATAATTTCCATCTTCAGGATGGGTTGTTGTGTCATCTGGGCCATATATTTGTTCCCTCAAGTGAGTGAGCGAAGCTGATCTGGGAAGCCCACTACAGCCAAGTGGTAGGACACTTTGGCATTGAAAAGACAGTGGAGATTCTACAAAATCATTTCTACTGGCCAAAACTTCGACAAGAGGTCAGCAAGTATATCAGGTCTTGCACTGCTTACGCTATTGCCAAACCAACCACTAAGAAGGAGGGATTGTACACCCCTCTTTCTACTCCTAACAGACCATGGGAATCCATCTCAATGGACTACATGTCGGGCCTCCCGTCCACCAAGTGGGGAAATGATTGTGTTTTTGTGGTTGTCGATCGCTTTTCTAAGATGGTGATTCTGGTTGCTTGCAAGAAGAGCATCACAACAGAAGCCATTGCTAATCTCTTCTTTGAACGAGTCTGGGTACATTTTGGAATCCCAAAAACCATTGTCTCAGATCGAGATAGTCGATTTCTCATCACATTCTGGTCGAGCCTTTGGTCACTACTAGACACCAAGCTCACCAAATCCATGGCCTTCCACCCCCAGACAGATAGCCAAATCGAGGTCGTAAATCGAATGATTGTGCATATCTTGTGCATGTATAATTCCAAGCACCCTCGCACATGGGATGAGAGTCTTCCCTATGTCTAGCATAGCTACAACCGATCCCTGCATAGCTCAACTAGCCATAGCCCCTTTCAGGTGGGGTTGGGATTCCAACCATTGGGTCCCATAGATATTGCACTTCCCCTTGCGGTCACCTCGACCAAATCCTCTCCTAGTCCAAATGAGGCTAACAAATCCACCCAATTCATTAAGAGGATCCAACACATCCTCCAACAAGTCCAGTATATCCAACAGAAGTATAATGATAAGTACAAGCAACGCCATGATCAACATCGGGTTCCACATAAGTTTCAGGTGGGCGACAAAGTTTGGTTGCACTTGCAGAAAGAACTCCTTAAAGGACCCCATCGGAAGCTTCTCCCACTCTGATATGGGCCATACACCATCACCAAGGCCGTGGGGGATAATTCTTTTGCACTCAACATTTCTCCTTTCATTGGCCTGCACCCAATGTTCAACGTGGACCTCCTTTGGCCTTATTTCCCACCATTATTGGACACCTCAGACGTAGCAAAATAGTTGACACCAACAGAGCTCAACCCCAACTGCATACAACAGGCATCCAATGATCAGATTGTGGACACACAGATCAAGGGCACTCGACAACAAAGGATCCAACTTTATTGAGTCGTCAAAGCAGGGCAGCTCCTGCACCAAGGCAAGTGGCTCACCTGGGGCCAAATTCAACAGAAATTTCCTCATCTGATGGGGGAACTCATCGCAATGGAGACCATTTCTTCCTAAGGATGGAGGATTGATCCAAGTGGATATCAGTGGCCACCCACCTTTCTTAGTTGGCTCAAAACAACTTTCTAGCAATTTTGATAATTTACTATTTTTAGCAGTTTTTCGGGTCTTGAACTTCTGGAGTCGTTTTGAGGCCCTAAACGACATTTTTTGGGGCATGTTGTGGTTGCAAAATTTGTGCAAATGTTGTATTCCTCGGATAGATATTTCCAATGGGCTATCATACGCCCAAAACGGATATCGTATGCAAAAGTTACAACCCCGGGAAGTTGATGTACTGACTTACCCAAACAGGGCCCACATGACTTTTGGCGCTTCATCTCCTAGGGTTAGGTTTTTGGATGTTTAGGGTTTTTGAAACTTATGTTTATTTTAAAAATTCCTTGACAGCCTCATTTTAATAATCTTCTTGTGAATGAGTGCAACCATCACATCTCTTCTCAGAGATAAGCCGCCACCATTCCAGTAAGCTTGTTTTCTGCTGCATTTTACAGTTTTAGCGTATTTCCTTATTGAATAGAAAACCAGTTTTACTGTATCTCTGTTATTCTATGTTAATCATTTGGTAATAATCTGTAGTCATTTTTTTCTACTCATAAAATCTAGATCAGGCAGGCACATAGTTGCAATATGGGCGCATGGAATGCACTATCACCCCATCCCGGGGGTTGTCTGTGTTAAGAGCCTTAGCTGAGAATTCTTGGAAGAGGGGCTAGTCACTGTGAGTGGGGGACATGTAGAGGATATCTGGTCCTTCTAGGTCCATCCCAATATTAGATATGGTCTGCAAACTGGTTATATTTCCTTCTCACATGTGAAGGAATGGGCACTAGGTGAGGAGAAATGAGAGCTGCAATGTTGTAGAGTCTGGTGGTTAGTCGTTATTGGGGGGAGATGTTTTCAGGATCCTAGCCATTGATAATCCTTGCAAATAGGCTTAAGATTATTTGTGAACCCCCCTCTCCAATAAGATTTTGAATCCCATTGTTTTTAGCAAAAATAATACCTTTGATAAGGCCCCATGGCTCTGTTGCATTGTTTGAGTTGTGCCTAATGATGCTTGTTGCGATGAGTAATATGCTTCCTTGATTGTTGTGAAGAACTACTCCAAATCCCACAGGACCCAGGTTTTCTTTGGAATCACCATCAAAGTTTAATTTTATGAGACCCTAAGCTGGAGATGACTAGTGTGAAGGACTGTAGGATGCTTGTGATGTTTTGGGTTTCCTCACAGAATGAGGGTGAAATTTAATGATCCATTTGTCCAAGATGCACTCTTCATGTGGGGGAAAGGATAAGTATTTCTCTTTCCAATGATGGAGGATAATGTTCTCCCAAATTTTGTCAATTATGTGTTTCCATATTTGCTGCCACTCGAGTTGATCCAAAAGGAAAATTCATTTGTTCCTCTCTTTCCAAAGATGCCAGAGAATGAAGCTTGGAAGTAGCTGCCAGATACGGTTTAGGATGGGAGACTGGAAGGTTGAGTCCTTCCATGCTTCCAAGGTCTCCCTGAGACCTTCTCACTTGCAAATTACATGGTCTGCATGACAAAGGAACAATGATCCTACAATTATGAGTTGTAGTAAATGAGAATGAGCAGATAGTTTTGATATTTAGAGTCTTTCCCGCATAGAGGGAAACTAGAGGTCCCAATGAACCCTCTTTTGGTGAGGTTGTCCCAGGTGAGGATGGCCTTATGTGAAATGAGCCAAAGGAAATTGCTTATTTTTGGCCAGTGTTTGATCGATCATATTTTCACCCAGACTGGTTCCTGGGGGAAAATGTGTGAAGTGATATTTATGTTGTAGGCCTCTTTGATGGTGAAGGTGCCTCGTGAGGAATGCCCCCATATTAAGATGTCGTCTCCTTGGGATATTATAATTTTATGGGAAGAAGTTATCTCATGCAAAATATGAAGATCCATGTGTGCTAGAGTGTGAAGTTAATTGGGGGTGGACTTCCAAAGATGCCACGTTGCACCTAGGGGGTTCTCCTCCCAAAAATTTGTGACCTTGAAAAGACCGACCTCAATAGTGGGGGTAAGGAGTACTTTTGAAATAGGGTTCTACTTTAGGGAGGTCCATTTTTCCAAGAGTCATTCCAAAAGGTAGTTGTCCTTCCATTCTATATTTCCCAAAAAGCATAATCGACAATCAATGAGTGTCCTTGTCTTGCAGCGTTCCAGATTAGGGAGCCCTGTGTGTTTTCATTCCATTTGATGAGATGGTGTTCAAAAATATGTGGAACGTAATTCTTCCTCCAGATTATGGCCCAAAGGTCCATAGGTCACTTCAACCATATCCACTAGATCTTTGCATTGAGGACTTTGTTGAGAGTGGATGGGTCCTTTAAGCCAAGACTGACTTGTAGTTTTGGCTTCCAAATTTTTTCCCAACTAATGAGAGCTATTTTTCATTCCATTTTGGCCCCTTTCCAAAGAAATTTTCTTTGAAGGTTTTTTATGGCTATAAGAATACAACCTGGAGTGGCTAAAGAAGAGAAGGAATAAATAGGCAAGGATTGGAGCACTGACTTGAGGAGAATGCGATGACTGGGCAGGTTGAGTGCTCGAAAGGTCCAAGAGGATAGTCTTTTTCCCATGGAAGAGAGAATCCCTTCCCATGAGGAGTTACAAAGGGCCTTGGTTATAAGAGGAATGCCAATGTATTTGGATGGAAGGGAGCTACACATGAAGCCCAATATATGCTAGAAAAACAGGACCATGGAGCAATAAAATAAAACAAATGCGGAAAAAAAACACAGAAGATACACAATACAAGAGAGACACGGATTTATGTGGTTCACCCAGTGTGGGCTACGTCCACCAAAGAAATTGCCAGGTCCTTCCTTTATTATTATCCAACAAATGAAGGGATACAACCTACAGCAAAACCTGTTGTAACTTCCTCTTATTTCTCTCATAATCTCCTCTCTCAAAATACAATATTCGCCATCAACCATAGCCACAATACATTTCCCTCATAAAAGAGGGTTGCCTTCTAGGGAAAAAAACCCTAACATAATCTCTATTGTTAGATCTGCGACCTTATAATGAACGGTCTAGATTTACAATGAAATTACAATATACGTTTACAAGGCAATTTTTCCTTCGGGGGCTTTGCCCCCGAACCCCTGCTTGCCCCCAGACCCCCCATCCAAGGGGATAGCCCCCCCGGACCCCGCAGAGGGGGTACCCCCCCTCTGCACTCCCCCACATGGAAGAGTGTACATACTTCTGGTGTGTAAATACTTCATGGGGTATAAACATGGCTGAAAGTAAAAGACCTCTGAATCAAGAAGATAATCAGGCTCCACAACCAACAATATATCGGTGATGTGAAGTTGAATAGGCAAGGGGGTGTTGAAGAAGAAGAGTTGAGACTTTCCTTTTGTAATGTCCATTCCCGAGGCAGTGAAAAAAGTATGGAGGATATTGAGAATTCTCATAGCTTCATGGATTCCTGTGGTTCTCAACATTAGGGTGTCATCAAAAAAATGGTTGTGGGAAATGGGGGGATTCATGCCATGATGGGGGAGCCCAGCTATAAACTTGTCCACACGAGAAGATTTGATAAAGCAACTAATCCCTTTTGCCATAATGATGAAGAGGAAGGGGGATAGGGGGTCCCCTTGATGAATTCCTTAAGAGGGAGAGAAGGGATAGGAGGGATCGCCTTTGATCAAAATGGAGAAAAAAGAAGAGAAGATGAGGTTTAGAATCTAGTCCACCTAATCCAAAGAAAAGCCAAATGAAAGAAGAATGGATTGCATATACGTCCAATTGAGCTTGTCAAAAGATTTAGAAAGATATAGTTTTAAAAGAATGCATGGAGTTACTATGCTCTGGAGCGAGTGTATGACTTCATGGGAAAGGATGACGCTGTAAAGAATTTTTCTACCTTCCACATAGACGGATTGTTCAGGGGATATGATGTTGGGTAGGAGCGGTTTAAGGCACTTGGCGATAAATTTTGTTAGCATCTTGTAGATGACATTGCAAAGAGCGATTGGTATGGATTGTTTAGGGTGAGTTACTTGATCTTCTTTGGGGATGAGGGTCAGGAAAGTGCCATTGAGAGCACGAAAAACCTTCCCAGAGATATGAGAGTCTTCGATGATGTTCCAAAATTCCTCACGAATCATGGGCCAACAGAAGTGAAAGCAATTTATTGTGAAGTCATTTGGTCCTGGATTCTTGCCAACGGGGGTGTCATATAGTGCTGAGTCCACTTATTCTATCGTGATTGGTCTGGAAAATGATTCATTTTGTCCCTGAGTTATGAGTTTGGGGATATTTTGGGTGATCTTTTTGATGTGAGGGGTTATGTCAATGGGAGGCTCTGATAGTAGATTGTGGTAATAAGAGACCAAATCCTTCTCTATATCTTCATGTTTATGGAGAGTTTTTCCCTGCTTAGTGACCAAGTGCATAATGTGGTTGTTGTGTATATGTTGAATGGTCACACAATGGAATAATTTGGTGTTCTTTTCCCCTTCTTGGAGCCATTGTATTCAGGATTTATTCTGCCATAAGAATTCCTATTGAGAGCGTTTCTCCTCCAACTATTGTTTGAGTAAATTCTCATTCACTTTGAGGTCCTCTGTAAGGTCATGGTTCCTTATCTAAATCTGAATGTTTTCCATTTTCTCGTTCAAGATTTGTAGATCTTAGAAAATATTTCCAAAGTGTTGTCTATTCCACAGCTTCAGGCTTTGCTTAAAATTCTTCAGTCACTATTGAAAGAGGAACATTTTGGACCCATGCAAAATGGTGGCTTCCCTCCACCATTTCAGAGCGAGAGCTTGGAAGTCCCATTCGTTAAGCCAGAAGCACTCAAATCATAAGGGATTACGCCTGGGAGTGCCAAAGATGTCCAAGGAGAGATGAATAGGCTAGTGGTCAGAGCCCGAGATGTCCAAGATGCTAGTAGACATCATGATTCCTTCCATTAAGAAGGTTTTTGAAATAAGAAAGTGGTACAGTCGAAAAGCAATTTGTTGGGAGCCTGAATGCCAATTAGACCAGGTGAAAAGGCCATTCTGGGTTTCGAGGTCTATGAGACCTAGAGTGTCAATCAAAACCTAGAATTGCTCATTTTTTGTCTCAAGTCTATGAGTACCTCCCCTTTTTTCATCAGTATGGAAAACCATGTTAAATTCCCCTCCTAAAGTCCATTGACAATCTCTGATGACGGTGGCAAGTCGATCCCGATTTTCAATGAAGTTGAGCTTGTCCCCCTAAGTGGTTAGTCCATAGACATTTGTGAGGACGTCGGTCTTACTAGAGCCAATGAGTTGGTGTTCTGTTGATATTGTTCATCTAGTGGTGAAGAAATTTTCTAGTAGCACGATGTTGGGATTCCAAAGGATGGCTAAGCCACAGGGGGCTCCTTTGTAGTCGATATTCATCATTTTCCCTTGTTTCCAGCATCTGGAGAGTATTAGGTTCAGTTCATTCCCAACGCATTTTGTCTCTTACAGTAAAATAATGTCTTGTTGGTACACTATAATATGATCCTATAGAATCCTTTTCTTACTACAACCATTAATACCATGAATATTTCATGAGATTATCTTCATGATGAGGGTGGAGAGGTGAGAGGAGGAATTTTTTTAGAGATGAGATGTATGTGACCTGATTCTACCATGAAGTGACTGATTTCCTATATAAGTTTCTGGGTGGATTTTATTCCTCTTTTCTTCTCATCTTTTTGAATCTTGTGTTGTTCCTTCTGCTAGGTGCGCTGGATTCCCAAGCTAGTGGTAGATCGGGTCATAGATCTCACTGAGGAATTTAGAAAGACTTTATGTACCTTGAGAAGATGATATGGAGGGATGGTATAGAGTTCCTATTTGCAATATGATTTCTCTAAGTTTTCAAGGTCTACACCTGCCAAATCTTGTTCATCTAGAAGAATTTTAGTGTCTCTATCCTCAGTATCTAAATCTTCAACCACTTTGGCATGGGAAGAGGAGGAGGAGGTAATTTTCTATAAGATAGGGGTAGAGGAGGGAATGACTGCAGTAGTATTATGGGCAACTAGTTCCTGAGGAGGAAGTTGCAGCTCATCCATGTCAACTGGAAGTTGTTGAAGGACACTGAAGGAGTTGGTAGTTGGTGGTTCTTTGTTGACTACCTGCATAGCTTTTCAGGATTCCTGGCACCACTTGCTCACTACTTATGTGAAGCCATCCTTTGGTTTATTTTTTTAGTATTGTTGGCCTTATTTTCAACATTATTCATGGGGAATTCTTTGAACAGATTCCGGTGCTCGTGGAATTTGTGACATTGAAATGATATGTTATCATAGTCAATAGTTTGAGACTAGTCTTCATCATGGTATTCCAGGGTTATGTAACTAGGGAGGGGCTTTGAGATGTTGAGATAGAAACAAATGTGAGTGTAATAGGTGTACATTCTTTGTTTGGTCGCTTCTGAGGATTTGACATATTCTCCAATGGTGTTGCCTATTCTCGCCAGGATTTCTTCCAACCAAAAATCCTGTGGTAGGGAGTATAGAGGGATCCATACAGGCATGTGAGAAAAATATTCCTTTTCAGGGCTAAATTTCTTCGTCTAGAAGCGGAGGAAGAGGCCAACTAAGTTAAATAAATATGGCCCTTCGTCAAAGATGTGGTTTTGGTCCTCAAGGTTATGGAGGATGATGGTGAAAAACCCTTGGAGCCTAGTTGCAGGTCACAATGTCCCTTGGTTTTCCACCATTGTTGTATCCATTTGACTAGTTCATGCTAAGAAGGCCATAAACCTAAGAATTTTCCCACGAGGGCATAGTCCCTCATGTATTGCTTTGTTCTTCGATGCAGGGTGTATTGATCACATATTTTTGTGCCAGCGGTGCCTAGGGTATACATTTTCCAAGTTCCCAAGGGCATGCCATTTTTGTTGGAGCAGGTAATGGGTCGATCTTCATTTGCTTGGTTTTAGAAAATTCCTTCAAATAATATTTGAGATCATTGGTCTGGCGGTGGCTCGAAGGACGATTGACAAAAGCCTCCACCAGCAGATTCATGTGCCACAGTCATGCGGTAGGAGGTGTCTCGTGACACCTCCTTAGTGGGGAGCATAATTGGCCCCACCAGGGGTGGCTGAAGGGAGTAACATGGAGCCAAGGTGCAAAAACCCTAAACCTAACCAGAGCTCCCACCTCTTGATATTCTTAATTCAATCGGCGCATTGTTCAAACATTTGGAGGACATGAGGGTGGGATTTGATCCACTTATGTGTCCATGTGTCACAATATCATTTAATATAATATCTTTGGGTGCAACCACATGTTCAACCACTACTTCAAGGTGCCCCCATGGCTCTAGGTTAGGCCCTCACGGGAATTGAACCTTGCCGAACGATGAAAAACTCATCGCTTTTCACCATTAGATCCAACCCCTTTGGGCTAAAGTGTATAATAGTTTTGTGATGATTGAAAGTGTTTAATATTTTATATAACCATATATTTGATATAATCTCCACATATTTAAAATAACTTTTTTTAATTTTAGGGATTAAATTTTTATTGTTTTATATAATATATAAATGCAATATTTACATTTTCAAAATCTAATTTTACATTTTCATGATGTGATTTGTAATTTTTATTTTTATTTTACATTTTGGTAATTTGATTTTTTATTTCAAAATTTAATTTCACGTTTTTAAATCTAATGAACCCATATTTTCACTTAAGAAACATTGATTTTGACCTATCTTTGAAGAAGATTATCATGAAGTATATTTAGAGTGAAATTAAATAAAATTTAATAAAACTAAATTTGCATGCTAAATAAATCCTAATTAAACTATACTTATATTCTAAAAACCATATATAACCCCAAAAATCATTATTATAACATAATTACATGTTTATAATTAATTAACTAAATAATTCTTAGTTGATTTTAGTTTTACCAAATTAAAGTGTAATTGACTAAAACAAATCATAGTTATATGTTTCTTGATATTTCTCTTTGTGTTTGAAGTTTCCAACATCTAGAGTGGACCCTCCACCCATTATTAGGGACAATTATAGTTTATGATGTGACACAATTATATGGTTAAACATCTAATAGGTGTAAAGAACACTCTATAAAATATGGTTATTCATGAATAAATCATAGCCAATCAAAATTAACACTAATGCACATTGATTATATAGCAATAAATTCTAATTAACTTACATAAACATTATTTAAATATTGATTATACAAAAATTAATCTTAATTAATGAAAACAAATGCTAATCAAACCTTTATTAGAGATTAAAATTTTCAATCAATTTGAATAAACCCTCGTTAAGATTTGAATATATAATAATAAAACCTAATTAATGTTAAAAATTAAAACATAATGAAAAAAATGATTTTGCATTCATCAATACTAATTAATTGAAATGAAAACTAATTAACACTAAAAAAAAAAAAAAACCAAACAAACCTTGATAGAAAATTAATTATACAATTATAAACCTAATTAATTAAAAAAAAATTAACTAAACCATAATTGTACATTATTTATCCCTAATTATCCCAAGAGACCCCAATTAACACAACTTATTAAAGTAATATATGTGTGTGTGTTCTAAACTACGGAAATTGATGCAATTGTAGAAATTTCACCTATTTCCTAAAGATATCGTGGATCTAGATCTATGAATATTCATCCTCAAGGATAATCTGAAATATAAATTACAAAAGAAAACATTGAACGATATTTCAATTTACTTCAACCCTATTCCACTAGGAAATTCAAGAATAAGGATACCAAACATATGCCAACAAGTTTTATCCTTTAGGGAATGCTTTCAAGAATAAAACAAGATCTAGAATCACTCTAATTAATATATATTTACAAAAACAAATATGGCCTATTATATTGTATATTAATTTTATATCACATAACAATTTCAACGTTCACTTATGTCAAATCAACATGACAAACTAGTGCTAGAAATTACCAAACCAGAAAGATAGTGAACGTTGAAAATCAAATCCATAATTGAGATAACTATGGATAGATAGAAACTTATTATGTGTGTGTGTGTGTGTGTGCGTGCGTGTATGTGTGTGTAGATGAAATAAATGTACATACCATAGCCTCATAGCAAGGCTATTACAATCATTCTATATCTCTAAAACCATAGCTAGGTAAAATCATGAAAACGCCTAGCTCCACCAAATATCCTCCATAAACTAGTATCACTCTAGAAAGACTCCTCGAATCCAAGAAAGAAATCGCCTCTCTCATATTCAACAAGTATGATTCATATTTAATCACGAAACCCTCATATACAAGTCTCCAATTGAAGAAACCATATCCCTAGTATGTTATATTCTCAAATTTTCCCATGAAAACCTAGTGCCTCCAAGCAAATATATAGAGTGTACAAAGAAGATAACCCAATATATCAGAACAATCTTCCCACCACAATATTTCTAGGGTCTCCTCATGAAACTGCAGTGCTCTATATCTAAACAAAATATGAATAATAATGAGAGTGAGGGAAATGATTCTCTCCTTCCATTATATATATGAGAGGTAATGGAGGCTAACAATATACACGTGGGAATAAACCCTTAGAACCAACCTACTATGAATAACTTGTCCCACGCATGTGAAGCGTTACAATCCAAGAGTATCCATGTCAGTTTCCTAGGTGATTTTTTATATAATCAAGTCTCAAAGATTATGTCGATACATAATATGTGTCAATTCTCATCCACCACAATCTCAGATGGAATATATTGATCTTCCTAATCAATGTGATCCTCTAGGTCCACTCCACCTACTTGATCACTATCTCAACCCGAGATTCCCCAAGTCAAATCTAAGCTTCCATGTAAGTAAATATTCCATGTAAGTATCCAATCAACCTAATTCCATATAGGGAACAACATCCCCCTCAAAAATTTCCAATATCCTTCCTCCAATGCAAGGTATCCTCTAATAAATTAACATGTTGTCATGAGGTCCCCTACACTCCAAAAAGGAAATCCACTGAAGCATATAGTCAAGGTCTATCAAATCAATAGAAAACCACCTCCACATATACATTTACATGATAATCCAACCAAGGTCTCATCCATTAATCATATTAATCATATCACATGGTCCCAAAATCCAAAGGTTAAGTTCCCTCCAAGTTCCCAACACTCCTTCTCCTAGGTAGGTACCTCTCATAGTCGAGCAATCGACTCTGCCATTGTGTTCACCCAATGAGTTTGTCAAATAAACAACTAGGTAACAACCTCCTAGGAAAGGGTACATACCAAAACTATAACCAATTTTAAGACCCCACCCTAAATAAACCATCAATATGTTTAAGAATCATCACCAAGGTGATAGAATACATGGTGCTCTCCTAACAAGGTGAAAACACTTTTAAAATAACTCTAAAAGATAACACAAATTTTAATTGATTATAAGTTTTAGTTACCTACCATAATGTCCCTACTTTAATGGTACTTATGAGTTAGTTAATTATTGTATGAGGCCATATTCTTTGAAAAAGAGCTATTAGATAGTTAGTGTATAGTTACTTAATGTAAAAGGGTTTTTTTTTTCTAAAATAAGGCCCAATGGTTGGTTGGTACTCATTATAATGGAACCAAAGGTAGTTACGGGTTTTTAATTAAGAATCTATTTATAGAGATTGTTGGCATAGGGGCAGACCCAGGGTTCAACGCTTCAACAATGCACCAACAAAACCCTAACTACCAGCCCTTTCGGCAACACCTGTGAAGTAGATGAAGTCTCACCTAAGGTAGAGGCAGGGGTGGTGTTAGCACTTGGTAAATTTCCTAGAGGTTTAAAGAGAAGAAATCCACAAAGGTAACTTTATCCAACCACTTTTAGAACTAGGATCTAGCCCTTCCATCTTCAGAGAGGGATCTCTATATATGATTTAGCTATGTTTCAAAATTAGATATTAGGCTAGGTAAATAAATCTATATGATTATGTTGTCAAAGTGTTTTTAAATTGGTTGAGACAATCTACACTTCCATTGGGATATGGGGTCTGTATTTAATTAAATATGAAATACTACCAGAAATGAGAAAAGAAGACTTCTACAGGGCGAGATAATATACTCACTGGATCTTTTAGTAGCTTAAATGATGGACAGAAGAAAAGATGAGAAAAATAAATTCAACTAAGAAGCAGTTAATAATTTATTAATTGAAAACATCAGAAGATAAACATTAAAATCTTGAAAGTCGGAAATAGGGTATCCAAGATAAATCCTGCAACATATGTTAATCTTAAAGATTAGTTTCATAAAACAAAATGATCACAGAGAAAGAATAACATTCAACTTAGAGAATAACATCACCAGTGAATACACGCAAGAATCCTGTAAAAGTTCCTCCTTTTCATTAATGGAAGATCTCTTCAAAAATTGTTACAGTTTGATAGCTCAGGGTGTAAAGATCAACAACAGTAACAACAATCCCATCTGCAACACCAGTGACACCACAAGAGGGGACAGTCGATCTCGCCAAATCCATGGAAAAGATGAACCTGCAGGAGACAGAAATCAGCAGGCTTAAGAAGGAAGTTGAGAACCTCCAAGAACTCAAAACTTCTTTCCAAACCAGTCTCTCTAAAGAAAAGTAGGTAGCTGAACAACTCAAGAAGGATCTGCAGCAGCTCCAAAAGAAAACCATGGCAGGAAATACTTTGTATGAGGTCAAAGAAAATGTATGGACAGATATCACAAAGTCCATAAATGAGATATGGCCCATGATCCAAATTATGTTTGAACAGAATGAGTTTCTCCAGAGGAGAAAATAGGCCATTGAGAAGATCAGAGTAGAATTGGGAGATAGACCAACTTAGGCAAATGATATCATCAAATTACTTAATTCTAAGACTAGAGAAGAGCTAGAAGAGTTGAAGATAGAGGACAGAACAGAGACCATCCTTGAGGTCAAAAGAGTTTTGACCAAGAGGGGATTAATGCTTCAACTAGAAGAAAAGGTTCAGACCATGGACCAGGGGGTACAAAAGTTCTTCAATAAGATTGATGCTCTCCAAAAGAAAGGCCTACCTGGTTTGAAGGTCATTAATGATAAACTAATGACACTCTCGGATTACAAGAAGAGATTGCTTGAGGTGTCTAAAGACAGTTCAAAGTTTGTAGGCATACAAGGTAGCATCACTGGAAAATCTTTCCTGGTTTCCCTTCAGTTGGACATCA
>ML776646.1:3096166-3111059 GCA_009831015.1 Picea engelmannii
ATTCATTAGCATTTAACCCTTATTTACATCGCAGGTTCAAACCCTAATTACTAAACAATGTAGTATTCAACAAGATCTAACACTTCAAGGCACTTAGCATATAGAAACATCTCATATCTAGCATTCATTCACATCACTAGGAACTAAGCTACTATATCATATGCATCTAACATACATAAAGATAACAACATTAAGCATAAATCACACAAGGAAACCATAACATAGAATATACGTGGTTCACCCCCAACACGGGGCTACGTCCACCAACTCTTCTTCTTCTTTATTAACTTCTATCAATATTATTATATGCACAGATCTCAAAAAACCCACTCCACATAGGAAAAGAGATCTGCGTGAACCTCACCACATCCTCCTTCCCCGAGTTAGGTCACAGCACAAAGCCTTCTTACATAGTCTGCACACCAGCTTCTTACAATCACTTGCACTTATCTCTACAAATCCTATCACATAGCATGCACAAAGCCTCTAGCTCTGCACTAAGCCACAAATATTCACTACTACTTCACTTAGCACACTAGCCCCTTCTTACATCACCTAGCTATCTATTTATACATTAAAAAGGGGCCAAATCATGGGTGAACCCATGGGCCGACATCCCATAACCCGTTACATCAACCCTAAACCCAAAACTCCTGCAAAAAGGGGGTGAGATCCTACGATCTCTGCTTCGCCTGGCGCTTTTTCTTTGACCAGCCTGTTGAAGTCCCAAAATTGGTCAAATGTGACCAAAGTTCTCCAAAACTTGGTCAAGGGCCAATAGGCCCCCAAAAATCACCTGTGACACATCCTGAGTCACTCTGATATAGGTAACTCTTCCTCGAAGGCCTCAAGATTGGCTCAAGCTACTTCGACATGCTTCTTAGCCAGAGACTCCTTCTTGACGAACTCCTGAATGACCTTCTCGGGGACAGGTCCTTCCAATCGTTGTTCAACTGAGGTGACTACTTGTTCTAGTTGTGCACCTTGTCCTTCAATCTCCTCAAAAAGTATGTAGGCTTCATCCTGTACTGGCTGGAGTCTTTGGGTTACTTCCATGACCTTGCTCTAAATGGCATGGGCCTGTTGCTGAACCATGCATTGTTCCTGGGATATTTTCATCCTCTCGACTCGTGATAGTAGTTTCAATTACGCTTACACTGTTGTTGCTTGTTGTTTTGCCTCCTGGAGCTGTGACTCTAGTGTCCTGAGCTCAGGGTCCTCTGCAAGGAACTCGTAGGTATGCGCACTTCGCCTACTGAGTTATTTTCATTCCAAGGATAATACCTTCATTCTATGAATTGTTCTCCTTTCAGTTTCTTCTCTTATATCTCGAACTTCCTGTGGAGTGCTTGGCACTATCTGTAATTCCAATTCTGCTATTCTTTGTTGGAGTTGCTGAATGGCTTCGAAAAACCTTCCCACTTGATTCTCCACTGGGTATTCTTCCATATTCTCTAATCCTATCACATAGCGAAGTGCTCTAGTGACTGCTTCTTTGACTCCAATCTTCTCTATGAGCAACTTTTCTTTCTCCGTCTAGATCTATTCTCTATCCTCTGCAAACTTTGCCTGGAGGTCATCGTTTTCTTGTTGCGCAACCCGATGTTGTTCTATGGATTCCTCTCTTTCTTGATTCAAGGCCTTTGTGTTTTATTCCTTTTCCTCTTGGACACGACGAAGGTGGGCCTTCATCACATTTGCTATCCTTCATAGTTGGGCAGGCTCATCTCCTACTTCTATGTTCCCTGCTAACAACGACGCAGTAGGTACTACACGACTTGAATGGAGAGCCCGTTGTATTCCTTTAAGCTCTGCTTCAATGCAATCATACTTGGATTATTTTTTTGCTTAATTTCTCTATAAAATATCTTCTAATGTATCAGATATGACGGTGACGATGGGGCTGATGTCATCCACCGTGAGCACATTCTGTAGCTTGGGATTACTAGCTTTTGACTTCTTCCGTGATGTAGGTTTCATTGGGGAAACCTTTATTTTCTTGGACGTCTCTACCTCTTCAAGGGGGTTCCTAGGTGGTGTTGCTTCACCCTACTTCTTCTTGTGTTATTCCCCTTCTTTCTCTTCTTTTTCCAGTTCACCATATCCTCCTCTGCTAGGTGAATCTGATGCAATCTCTTCTGATGCGCTATTTATTTCCTATACATCTTCATTCTTTTTCTTCCTACTACTGCTGGGTGCATCATACTCTTCACAAGTGATCATAGGACTTTCAATGAGGTCGGGCTCGGACAGTTCTGCCTGGTCGACTAGTATAAGTAACTTTGTAGGCCATTCCTTAATGATTTCTTCCAGGTCCTCCTCTATGAGATTGTAGTAGGATTGAAGCTCTTATTTATGTTTGTCTCCACACACAATGATATAAATAAAATGTCTATCTGCACATAACTTCATAATTGGCCTAAACCTGTCTAGGGTGTTCGACATCATATAAGGGAAATACTCAATATCCCTCTTCAACTCCAGGTAATAGTTTTGGAACACCGTGTTTGACTGCCATAGTTTATCCATGTCACTTGAATACTAGAGCGTGGTGAACTTCACAGCTAAGGGTTCTAATGGCTCAATCTTAGGGAAGGTCGCACCTTCTGGCATATCCCAAGCAATGAAGGTGATGAGGATCAGGAGCCAACTAAAATGGAACACATAGCCCTGATCCTAATCTTCGCGACAGTCTTGCTCTAACTGGTTGATGAGGTAGCTCACCTAGTTCATTTGTATCCCTTCAATGCATTTTCCCATGAGGTCAACAATGAACCCTGTGACCTACATGGGTCTATTCTTCCTTACTTTCTTACCAACGATCAACTGGAAGGCTAGGAAAACTGCACCATTCTAGATGGAGGTTACCTTGTAGCCTCACTTCCCATTTTCCACATCGCCATAGGTATCTTTGATTCTCAGCGCCAGGGTGCAATCTGCAGCCTTCCCTAGATAAAATTATTGTGGGTCTAGTCCTTGCATTCTTAGTTTGGTGATTTGATGTATCAATGTCAGATATACAATGATGCACCTGTCCAACCACATATAATCACCATGGAAGCAAGACAATAGGAGTTTAATGCGAGCGTTAACCTCCTAATGCCTTCCAAAGTGTGGTATCTTCATCACGTTCAGGATAGTGGACCTAGAAATGTCCATAGTCCATGGCTAGGGGATTATCTTCGACTTCTTCCCCTTTGTCTTGGTCAAATACTTGTATGGTGTGAGTATTCCATAGTTCTTGCGGTATCCCAGGTTATAGTCATTGATATTCAATGTTGGAATCTTCTCCAACTGCTATCTGATTGTGTGTATCCCCTTCGGGAGGTATGCAGTGATCAATGTGTAGTCGAAGTCCCTTGGGACACTGTCACGACTCACAGTGCCAGCCAAAGGTGAGATGTAGCCGGGAAGGATAGATGGAATGAGATTCACATTCGCTAAGTCATCGCGATGCTTGGTTCGTTTCTCTGTTGCAGCTCAGGATGGTCCAGATCCACGAGTAGTCAACAGGGATGCTTGCACTCCTCTTGTTAACAAGGCTTGGATACCAGTGGACATCACCTTCTTGTCCATGATGTCTATTAGGATCTCTTTGATGGATTTTTCTACTGTGCTAATTTTGTATTACATGCACACTCGAGATCTGATATCTCAGGTTGGTGAAAAAACACTCACTGTAACAGAATGGATGGCGAGGTCTCAATAATCACTGTGTGAAAGTAACTAGTTCTCCGCAGGCTCAGATAATCACAATTGGCAAAAGTGTTCTTGGTGCAATGCTCGATGGGATAAATAGACAACGTTGTAACAGACTCTTCCAACGGGTAGGAACGCTTCAATCAATGCAGTTTCATCTGTTATGGTGCGGTCCCAACGGTCCAATGGAGAACTTTATGGAAATAATTGTGTTTCTAGCCATTATGGAGTGTCATTCTAATGGTCAGGATGCCTCCAACGGTCATATTTCTTCGTCATGGTGAAGTGCCAATTTATGTTGTTTTGATATCTCGATGAAGTTCCAATTCTTCAAACCTTATTTCTGTGAAGTCCTCTCTGGTATTTCTTGCGATTTTCTAGATTTGCTTTCTTCTTACTGATCTTTATGGCTTTATTTACTGTGATTTGAGTTACTAGTTTCCTTTTTCCATTATTTTTCTTATATCCTCTTGGCATAGTGTAACACACCCACTATGGAATAATAAATTTTTCACCTTTTCTCAAGGGACAGAATCCCCGAAGTCCTACGGGGGATTAGCATAGGCTAGCTCTTCCCTTTTCCACCTCCATGTGATCGTCGGTTATGACCACCGGCCAAACAACTAGGTGCCTTTTCTCATTTCACGACTCAACGATATAAGCGATTCGAGTCTTTTGACTCTGCAAACCTCGAAATGCTAAAATGTTGAACCTTGAAAGGGCTAGCGAGTGACAAGCTCCCCGCTTGGGTCTTTTCCACGCGACCCTATTTTGTGTCTACGTGCTAAATCGACAAAGCACTTACCATCTTTTCGCAATTTGGGGAATCATGATGTGATGTCTCTTCCTCTCCCTTTTGAATCCCCAAAACTCTGTAATCTCTGAAGTTCCCCTCCAAAGGGAGATCAATGGCTATAATCCCTCCCTGATCCGATGGTCCTGGCCGTATCGGGATTTCAGAAATTGGGAGTTCGAAATGCAAGAGAGTTAAGTCTTTCGACTCTTCAAACCCCGAAACTTGATACTCAAGTTCTTGTATGATATCCAATGGATCTCGATGTCTTAGATCCAACGGTTCAGATCTTTTCGGAGTTTCGTGAACCAGGAGTTCATGATGCAATGACTCCAAAACTCTTGTCACTCCAATCCTTGAATCCCGATATGGGGATTCGTGTAGGAGATCAATGATCCTCAAGGATTTGGATCCAACGGTCCACGGGATTTTAGAGATTTCCTCGAACTCTAACTACTCACCAAACGTCTCCTCCGATGGACGATCTAGATCCTTTCAGGACTCCTCCTTTCTACCACAGAGCGCATTGAGGTTTCGGGTACTGGGATTTCGCGACTTGTGAAGACAAGGGTTCTTTCCCTTTGGTTTCCTGTGTGCCGAAATACCGAAATGTCAATCAGCAGCCACGTGTCCCTCCGATGGATGGCTACGACCTTTACCCCCGATCAACTGTTATGATATTTTTAGGATGATCAATGGTCACGATCAAATCCCATCTTTCTCAAACTTATTCACACTTAAACCGATTCAGGGTTTCATTTACCGAGATTTCACGGCTTGCGAAGACAAGGGTTCTTGCCCTTTGGTCTTCTAGGTTCCAAAATGCTGACCGATAGCCATGTGTCCTCTACAAATGGATGGTCCAGGTAACTTCCATGGATCTTGGGATCTACAGTCCTGATTCCTCTGCTACTCATGAAGATAAAATAAAGAGGTTGAGACATTTAATGCCCTTGTTTCTTCCTCCAATCTAACGGTCGTGACTGACCACAGATCTTTCGACAGAATCTCATTCGTTGTGTGATGCTTATCCACACTTTAAACTATTTCAGGGTTTTAGTTGTCGGGATTTCATGACTCGTGATGACCAGGGTTCTTTCCCTTTGATTCCCCGAGTGTTGAAATTCCAAAATGCTTACCGACCGCCACGTGCCCTTATAAAAGGATGGTCCATATACTCCCATGGACCTTGGGGATCTACGGTCTCGATTTCTTTGCTACTTACGAAGATAAAAATGAAAGGGGTTGAGGCATTAACACCCTCATTTCTTCCTCCAATCTAATGGTCGTGACTGACCTTAGATCTTCCGACAGGATCTCACCCGTCGATTGATACTTAACCACACACTACCATTTCGAGATTTCGTAAATCGGGGTTTCAGGACTCGTGAGTATAAGAAAACTCGCAGTTAGATACTCTGGGTGTCGAAACTCCGAAAACTCTTAATTTACCCCCACCCTAATAATTCAGGATTTCGCAAGTCATGGTTTCAGGACTTGCGAGTGTAAGGGGACTCACCCTTGGGTACTCCATGTATCGAAATGATGAAATGTTTGGATCTACGAGGACCATTCTTCTTCGCACAGGATGGCTAAGACTTGCGCCACCAAATCCTCTTTCAGGTTCTTGGTAAGCTTTCCAGAGAGGGTATCTCTATGGAGAGATCTATTCCAGGTATTCCTGGAGACGAATAAGGGCATAGATTTCTTGAAAGCAGACTTGAAGTCTGAATTAGTTCAATATACGTATATATAAATCTATCTATAAACATAATCCATACGTAGTCCTTCCAATAAAAGCATGCAACCACCATTTCTGATCAAAACACCACACAAACAATCTTATACTCAAACCATTCATAAATTGCATAGACTATGAGCATACATGTCAACATATAAATTTCAAGATACAAGATATAACACTTATTAGAAAAACACCAGAGGTGATGCAACTACTAAGAGGGGTGCTCGTTTCCACCCAACCGTAGGCTCAGCGACTCCAAATGGATTTACCACTAGCCACCCCCGAGCTGAGACCACGATGTTGCGAGACTGAGTCTTTGTTTTCCAATGACTGAGAATGAAGGTTACTCTCCTTCTTCTCCACTATCAATCACTTTGTATTTTCCAGAGTTCTTTCCCTCTTTTTTTTTCCTTCCCTCGCTTCTGCCCTTCTAATCGCACACTCTTCCTACCTTTTCTCTTTTCGGAGAGGTTGCGTGTGGCACGATCTTCCTCGCAATGGTCAGGTCTAAGGACTCTACAGATGGGTGGTTCACCCCCATATCTCATTACTCATGAGGATATATTTACCTACCAACTTGGTGAGTCATTTAATTTGGGGCCAGCGAGTCACTCTTGGTTCTCCGGGCCGATGAAGTCCAAATACAATATTGGTTTCAGTGGAAGTTAACGCCACCATTCAAGGTGCCTTCCACCACCTTTCTTCAGCCATCATGGTCTCTTTTTCAGTACACCCCCCCCCCCTCTCAGGAGTCCTGCAATATATATATATATATATATATATATATTCATAATATTATTTACATTCATTGACCTTTTTCACAAGGTCCATTCACATCACACATTCACATTTCTGATTTTGCCACAATACTTGGCCAGTATAGTTACTTTTACAGACTAGGGGAAATAAGGTGTTACAATTCCCTCCCCCTTAAAGGAACATCGTCCTCGATGTTCTATCTATCAACTTGACATGCATGTACAGGTGTAAACAAAATCAGATATGTTCGTTTCATGGCATCCTCCATTTCCCATGTAGCCTCATCTGGGCCAAAATGTTTCCACTGCACCTTGACCTGTGCAATGGTTTGGTTCTGGAGAGAGGTTTCCTTTTTGTCCAGTATGCATTGAGGTTCTGGTAAAAATTATCCCTCCGGTTCCACCTAGATCACAGAACAATCAATTATATGGTTAGCATCATGTACATATTTCTTCAATAATGAGACATGGAAAACATTATGTGCTTTGACTGTGGGAGGAAGTGCTAGCATATAGCCTACAAGTCCCACTCTATCTAGAACCTCAAAGGGTCCACAATACCGAGGTGCCAACTTGGCACAAGCTGCCATTTTCAGAGAACTCTTCCTGGGATTAACTCTGAGATATACATGGTCTCCCGTCTTGAACTCTCTTGGAGTTCTCTTTTGGTCGACATAACTTTTCAGTCAGTTCTGAGCGACCTTCAGGTTTTCTTTTATCTGAGTCACTCGTTGCTCCATTTCTTTCAACATGTCGGGTCCAAAAGAAATCATGTTTATGGGATTACTCCAGTTGACTGGAGTGTTACACAGTCTACCATAGAGGACTTCGAAGGGACTCATCTTTAAGGATTCTTAGTAGCCGTTGTTGTAGGCGAATTCTACCAGTGGTAGGTAGTCTTCCCACTTGGGTTGATGCATTACATGCATTCTTAGCATGTCTTCAAGTAGTTGGTTTACTCTTTTTGTCTATCCGTCAGTTTGATGGTGATAGGCGGTGCTAAACAACAATTTGGTCTCTAAACCAACCATCATTTATTTCCAAAAGTTAGAAATAAATTTCGTGTCTCTGTCAGACACGATCTCTTTCAGCATACCATGCAGTCTGAATATCTCCTTCATGAATATCTGGGCGATATTGATTGCTTTTCAAGTTGATTTGACAGGGATGAAATGAGTAGACTTTCTCAACTTATCCACCACTACCATAATGGCATCGTTCTGTTTGGTTGATGTTGGTAATCCAGTGATGAAATCCATGGAGATGGTTTCCCATTTCCATTCTGGGATTGGTAAAGGTTGCAATAACCATGTTGGGTGTTGGTGTTCTGCTTTAACCTGTTGGCACTCTATGCATTTGGCCAAGTACTCAACTATGTATTTCTTCATTCCAGGCCAATATAATTGTTTCCTGGTGGTCGTGATCATCTTCTGGAATCTTGGATGACCAGAATAGGGTCTTTTATGTAGTTCATCTAGTATGAACCTCTTCAAGTCATTACAATCTAGAATATAAAATCTGCTTCTGTAAGTGAGAAGACCTCCTTTGGTCATCTAGTAGCCTTCATATTTTACTCTGGTGGGTTCTTGTTGTAGGTACATGGTCACGGTATAGATGAAAGGATTTGTTTCTTGTGAATTTCTAACTCTTTTTTTGACATCCATCTCGCAGGTGCTCACCGCTGCCAGGTGAATTGTTTTCATACTTCTGCTAAGGGCATCGACCACCCTATTTTCCTTTCATTTAATTTGTTTGATCTTGAAATCAAACTCGCTAAGGAGGGCCATCCACCTAGCTTGTCTAGTATTGAGCTTTGGTTGATCAAACAGATATTGCAATCCACAGTGATCTGTCATAAGTACAAATTTTCTTCCCAGGAGGTAATGCATCCACATTTTCAAGGCATGCACTATGGAAACCATCTCTAGATCATGGGTCACATAGTTGACTTCGCGCTCATTCAATTTTTGGGATTCATAGCAGATCACACTTCCTCCCTGCATAAGGACCCCTCTGAGCCCTTCCTTACAGACATCTGTGCACTCAAGGAAGTCAGCTTCGGGATTGGAGATCTTCAATAGGAGTGCATGGGCTAGTAGATGTTTTAGGGTTTGAAATCTTTCTTCACGTTTCTATGTCCACAGGAATTTTGTCCCCTTCTTCTGGAGGGTAGTGATTGGACAACCAATCTTGGAGAATCCTTTTATAAATATCCTATAGTATCCTACTAATCCCATAAAGGATCTGATATCCAAAACATCCCTTGGGGTACACCATTCCATGATAGACCTGATTTTGTCAGGGTCTACTGCTACTCCTTCTTCAAATAGAACATGGCCTAAGTAATGTATTTGCTTCTAGAAGAATTCACATTTGCTGAATTTGCCATAGAGCTGATGTTCTCTTAGCACTTGCAGCACAAGTCGAAGATGCTCTTCATGCTCTTTTCTATTCTTGGAGTAAACTAATATATCGTCAATAAAAACAAGCACAAATTTGTCTAGGAATTTGCTGAGTACATTATTCATCAAGCACATAAAAGTGGCAGGGGCATTGGTCAACCCAAATGGAACTACCATGAACTCATAGTGACCATACCTCGTCCGGAAGTCAGTTTTATGGATGTCTTCACCCTTGATTCGGACATGATGGTATCTCGACCTCAGATTAATCTTTGAGAAAATAGACGCACCGACCAATTGATCAAACAAGTCATCGATCCTGGGCAAGGGGTACTTGTTATTTATAGTTACCTTATTGAGTTTCCTATAATATATACATAGTCTAAGGGTAATGTCATTCATTTTCACGAACAGGACTGGTGCTCCCCATGAAGACACGTGGGTCGAATATAGCCTTTATCCATCATTTCTTTTAATTGTAACTTGAGTTCAACTAACTCTGGTGTGATCATCTGGTAGGGTGTCCTAGACATCGGCACCGCTCCTGGTGCAAGCTCTATCGAGAAGTCTATGTCCCTTCTCAGAGGTAGACCCGGTACCTCTTCTGGAAATACATCTCCATATTCTCTCAGGATAGGGTGATCATCAGGTCTTTGTTTGTCACCTTTGATTGTTTTCAACACTTGTATTACATATAGGAAACATCCCTTTCGATAATACTTTCTCATTTGTAGAGATGTTATTTTTCTTACTGAGACAGGTTTTTGGATCCCTTGAAGGGTTATCTTTTTCCCTTCTTTAATTACACATTCTAAGGTTTTATGGTAATATTCCAATCTGGCTTTATGGGCGGCTAGCCAGTCCATACCAATCAACAGATCATACAATCCCAGGGGTAATAAGTTAAGGGTTTCCTGGGTGGGGAATCTACCCAACATCAATTGGCAGGCTGGTATAACCTTTGTTACCCTTCTTTTGGTGCCAGTGGCTAACTATACCAACCATGGCTTGGTATGTTTTTGTGGATGTAGTTTACACATATCAACAACTTTAGGGGCTATATAACTCAAATTTGAACCAGGGTCAATCAAAAAAGACACTAGATGGTTGGAAATCATACCTTCTATTTCCACCACTAAAGCTTGGTGGTCAGCTTGGTTATTATCCAAGGCTGCATAAATTTTCGGCACACTCCTAGCCACATCATTGACGGTAGTAGCTTCCTGGATGTTAAAAGTCCTCTGACTATTTTGTTGTCGGTGTGGATAGTCTCTCAATAGATGTTCTTCCTTGCAACGCTAGCATTTCAAAGGTTCTCTCTTTGGGTTATCAGTATTCACTGATATGGGTCCAGAAGTTTTATTTCTTCTTAAGGAGGGAAAATTTTGTTGGTGCATACTCTGGGCTGGGAAGCTCATTCTTGGGTTCATATTATAGTTCTTAAATCCTGGGGATTTAATCCCCTTTTTCTAAAATCTTGAACTATTCTTCTGTTTCCATCCTTCATGAGGTTTTGCTCGATGCCCAAACTGTTCATGACAATAGGTTTCCTTTCGAATAGTGCCTTCTAGAGTCTTTGGCTCATCAAATTCAATTCTATTCCAATAGTCCTTAGGTAGTCCACTGATGAAGCGTTTCACCTTTTCCTTTTCTGCCTTTATATAGGGTACATACTTCAACAAATCGAGGAATTTGTTGAAATATTCTTCTATAGTGAGTTGTCCCAGTTTGAGTTCATAAAACTCTTTAGTCTTTTCATCAAAATATTTTTCCGACAGATACTTCTTCTGAAAGTATTTCTCAAACCGTTCCCAAGACAGGTCCTCTTCGCGAACCCCTTTCACATTCTTAAGGTATTCCCACCAAATGGAATCCTTTCCATTCAAGTTGAAGGTGGCCACTCGAGCCCTCATATTTTCTGAAAAGTCATGGACTCTGAAATACTTATTTAGTCCAAGAAGCCAAGCCTCTGCTTCCTCTCCCTTCTTTATTTCACCATCGAAGGAGGGTGGTTTGGATTTTCTGAATTCTTCGAATTTACGACCTTTGGAAAACTTTTGATTCTTTTGTTTCCTTCGGGAATAGGAACTAGTTCTGCTGCTAGAAGAGCCCTCTGAATCGCCCGCTTCCTTCTCAGAGTAATCGTCCACCGCTTGTCCTTTACCTCTGGGGTGGACCTTTTTCGAGGTGCTCTTCTCAATGTGGCCACTGATATGACCCTATTTCAGAGTTTTAGGTTCATGCTGCATTTGTCTTTGTAGATCGGATAAACTCTGTAGTAAAACTGTGTTAATTTTTGTTTGCTTTTCTTGTTCTTTCATCATCCTTTCATTGTCAGCCTTGCAGCTTTGTAATTCGACCATGAGACTCCTCATAGTCTCAGCTAGATCTGAAGGGGTCCCTACTACCCTCCTTTCGTCAGACTCTTTGTCTCTATTGTGGGAGCCTTCTCCCACTTCATGGTAAGTCACCATACTATGCGTTCATAATTTCTCGCGGTTGATCTTCCACTTGTGTGCAAAAGGAAAAACGCTGGTTGTTAGTCAATATTTATATTTATTTATAACTAGTACATAATTCATTATTTCATATGTACACACACGCAATAGGGGTTTTTCACTCTTAACTTCATCTTTTGATTAGGAAGGTTAAGATAGGGGGTCACTCCTTTTAGGAGTGTTTCGAACAGAGCTTCCTTGCAACTCGTTCATGATCCCAAGCAGGCCAAGTGTTGTAACCATGCTCTGATACCAATTTGTAACACACCCACTACGACATAATAAATTTTTCACCTTTTCTCGAGGGACAGAATACCCGAAGTCCTATGGGGGCTTAGCGCAAGCTAGCTCTTCCCTTTTCCACCTCCATGTGATCGTTGGTTATGACCACCGGCCAAAAAACTAGGCGCCTTTTCGCATTTTTTGACTTAGCGATATAAGCGAGTCGAGTCTTTCGACTCTACAAACCCCGAAATGATGAAATGTTGAACCCCAAAAGGGCTGGCGAGTGACAAGCTCCTCGCTTGGATCTTGTCCACGTGACCCTATTCCGTGACCATGCACTAAATCGAAAAAGCACTTACTGGCTTTTCACGATTCAGGGAATTGCGATGCGATGTCTCTTCCTCTCCCTTTTGAATCCCCGAAACTTCGTAATCTCCAAAGTTCCCCTCCAAAGGGAGATCAATGACTATAAGTCTCCCCTGATCCGATGGTCCTAGGAAAATTGGGATTTCAGAAATCGGGAGTTCAAAATGCAAGAGAGTCAAGTCTTTCGACTCTTCAAACCCTGAAACCCGATACTTCAGTTCTTGTATGAGATGCAATGGCTCTCGATGTATTGGATCCAATGGTTCGTATCTTTTCAGAGTTTCATGAACTGGGAGTTCATGATGCAATGAATCCAAAACTTTTGTCACTCCAATCCCCGAATCCTGATATGGGGATTCATGTAGGAGATCAATGATCATCGAGGATTTGGATCCAATGGTCCACGGGATTTCAGAGCTTTCCCCAAAATCTGACCACTCACCACATGTCTCCTCCAATGGATGATCTAGATCCTTTCAGGACTCCTCCTTTCTACCACAGAGCGCATCAGGGTTTCGGGTACCTAGATTTCGCGACTTGCGAAGACAAGGGTTCTTGCCCTTTGGTTTCCCGGGTGTCGAAACGCCGAAATGTCGACCGGTAACCACGTGTCAGTCCGATGAATGGCTGCGACCTTTACCCCCAATCAACCATTATGATCTTTTCAGGATGATCAATGGTCATGATCAAATCCTAGCTTTCTCAAACTTATTCACACTTAAACCGATTCGGGGTTTCATTTACCAGGATTTCATGGCTTGCGAAGACAAGGGTTCTTGCCCTTTGGTCTCCCGAGTGCTAAAATGATGACCGAAAACCATCTGTCCTCTACAAATGGACGGTCCAGGAAACTTCCATGGATCTTGGGATCTACGGTCTCGATTCCTCTGCTACTCACGAAGATAAAAGAAATAGGTTGAGGCATTTAACGCCCTCGTTTCTTCCTCCAATCTAATGGTCATGACTGACTGCAGATCTTTCGACAGAATCTCATTCATTGTATGATGCTTATCCACACTTTAAACTATTTTGGGGTTTCGATTGTTGGGATTTTGTGACTCACGATGACCAGGGTTCTTTCCCTTTGATTCCCCGAGTGTCGAAACACCGAAACGCTTACCAACCACCATGTGCCCTTATAAAAGGATGGTCCAGATACTCCCACAGACCTTGGGGATCTATGGTCCCGATTTCTTTGCTACTTACGAAGATAAAAAGGAAATGGGTTGAGGCATTAATGCCCTTGTTTCTTCCTCCAATGTATCTGTCTCGATTGACCTTAGATCTTCCAACAGGATCTCACCGATCGATCGATACTTAACCACACATTGCCATTTCAGGATTTCGTAAATCGAGGTTTCAAGACTCACGAGTACAAGAAAACTCGCACCTAGATACTCTGGTTTCCAAAACTCCAAAAGCTCTTATTTTACCCCCACGCTAACAATTCTAGATTTCGCAAGTCAAGGTTTTGGGACTTGTGAGTGCAAGGGGACTCGCCCTTGGGTACTCCGGGTACCGAAATGCTGAAATGTTGGGATCTACGAGGACCATTCTTCCTCACACAGGATGGCTAAGACTTGCTCCACCAAATCCTCTTTTAGGTTCTTGGTAAGATTTCCAGAGAGGGTATCTCTGTGGAGAGATCTATTTCGGGTATTCTTGGAGACAAATAAGGGCATAGATTTCCCGAAAGAAGACTTGAAGTCCAAATTAGTTCAATATATGTATATATAAATCTATCTATAAACATAAGCCATATGTGGTCCTTCCAATAAAATCATGCAACCACCATTTCTGATCAAAACACCACACAGACAGTCTTATACTCAAACCATTCATAAATTGCACAGACTATGAGCATACATGTTAGCATATAAATTTCAAGATACAAGACATAACACTTATTAGAAAAACACCAGAGGTGATGCAACTGCTGAGAGGGGTGCTCATTTCCACCCAACCGTAGGCTCAGCGACTCCAAATGGATTTACCACTAGCCACCCCCAAGCTGAGACCACGATGCTACGAGATTGAGTCTCTGTTCACCAGTGACTGAGAATGAAGGTTACTCTCCTTCTTCTCTGCTATCACTCACTCTGTATTTTCTAGAGTTCTTTTCCTCTCTTTTTTTTCTTTCCCTCGCATCTGCCCTTCAGATCGCACACTCTTCCTGCCTTTTCTCTTTTCGGAGAGGTTGTGTGTGGCACGATCTTCCTTGCTATGGTTAGGTATGAGGACTGTATGGATGGGCGGTTCACCCCCATCCCTCATTACTCATGAGGATCCATTTACCTACAAACCTAGTGAGTCATTTAATTCGGGGCCAATGAGCCGCTCTTGGTTCTCCAAACCAGTGAAGTCCAAATAAAGTATTGGTTTCGGTGGAAGTTAACGCCACCATTCCA
>ML776646.1:3111102-3137353 GCA_009831015.1 Picea engelmannii
ATATATGTATATATATTCATAATATTATTTACATTCATCGACCTTTTTCACAAGGTCCATTCACATCACACATTCACATTTCTGAGTTTGCCAAAATACTTGGCCAGTATAGTTATTTTTATAGACTGGGGGAAAGAGGGTGTTACATATAGGAACTTTGCACCGCTGAGGTTCTTTTGAAGGGTTTGAGAGTAATATTTCTTCTTTTTCTGGAGTAAGTGCTCTACTCTCTTGCATGGATACGTTTCTTAAGCTTTCCTACGTTCGTTCAACTTTGACATCCAGATCTCTAGTCCTTAGTAGCTTCGAATGGTCCTCTTTTTCTTCCAGTAAGTGCACTATTCTCCTAGCCATGAAATCTCTTAGTTCTTGCTTTTCTATTCTAGATCCTCCTCTTCATGTTTCCTTCGTATCTAATCTTTTTCAATCCAAGTTTTTCCTAGAAAAATAACAAATGGGGCGTTGTTCTCAACAAAGTTAACAAACTCAAATTCTTATTCTTTCGAAGTGCCATGAGCACTCATAGGTATCTGGGTAAGTGTTATTGGGTAAATCGGTAGTTGCGGACACTAACTAATCTTCCTAATAACAAAGTTGGCAACCATACTGGGGAATGGATTGTTTCTTAGTTAGTCCAGTTTCCCTTCCTTTGATTTCTTTTTTTCTAGTTTCTGAGTCTGTGGGACATCCATATAGACTCTCTTGATCTAGAATTTCACATAGATTCCCTGTCCTTTTTCAAATTTTTCTTTAATTAAAAAAATTCTCGCACTGTACCTCTCTACAGCTTGCGAAAACCATTGATTTTCGCACCCTGTTGTTAGATCCAGTGCAAACTTCTCACACCCTACCAGTGTCTAGCCTGTGAGAATACCTAATTCTTTCACTGTACTCTACTGCTAGGCTACAAACTTGTTTGTAAATTTTTTTGGATTGGGTCTTATCATCTTTTGATGACCTAGTTTTTCTTTGATCAGTTGGATTGAGATTTTGGAGCCTATATTGATCTGTTTACAGTCTGCTTGACATTATTTGAGTTACTTTTAGCCACATTGGCTTTGTTTGGGTTTGAAGGATTAGTCTCTTTCTTTGAGTATCTTTCAATTACAAAGCATGTGTTTTCTTTAGAATTGTTTAGGGAAAGATCAGATTTCTTCTGAATAGTTTGCTTCAAAAGAAAACTTGTAGTTTGGGTTTCTTTGTTTTAATAAAGTTCATTATTACTTTTAGTGAAATTTTTGAAACAAGAGGATTTAATTTCTTGATTTATATTAGATTGGGGGCATCATTGCATTTGAAGTAGCGAAATTGCATGATTCTTGGCATTTTTTGGTCTTAAATTCTGAAAAAAATCCCCCCTCATGGTCGGGGAGGGGGAGCGTGAATTGTGCATTGCTCTACAGTACCTTTTTCTCATTTCTTAAGAATCTTGATATTGATGAGTTTTATATATTTTGGGACATTGTGTATATGGGAATGATAAATGTTTTCTCCTTCTCGTAGCATAGCTTTCATTGAAATGAAAAGATTGCATGTTCATCTCTTTGCATAACTTTTGAGTCGGTCAAAACACCATATTGTTCACGCCATTTTCCTATTGAGTAACAATAGCCATAAAATAAAGAGCTTATAAAAATTGATTAGAAATTTTTTATACTTTCTGGTAGCAAACCTACATTAGATTAGTTATAGGGCTTTGGAATAGGTGTGAAAGATAACTTTCCAATGTTGCAAACAAACATATAATCTTCAGTTAGGGAACGGTTAAATCCACTTATTATATTTTGTCCTGGGAAGCCCTTCTAACACAAGGGTTAATCACGAGGTCGCATTGAGACTAGCAGAGTTACTCACCCTTCTTTGTTGGTCTTGGTGTATAGGTTGCATGTATTATGGGGGTCACTTGAGAGGTATGACCACAATGATGAGTGGAAGCCTTTCAAGTTGATTTTGGGCTAGATACCCTTCCCTTGCGCATGGATCAGACTATCGATTGTTTCCCCAAGAATCATTGTATTGATTGGTAACCTTATTGGCCTATCTCTTTAGGTTCTTTACACAAGGTGACTGTAGAGAGGAAAGTCTTCATATTACCTGGAGTCGACGTGGGCCAAACTCACTCGAGCTCCTTGGAGGGTATACCCACGATTATGTGTGGGATCTTGCACCATGGTGTAAGTCCGTTAAGTAGGTCGTAAACGTAAATATTCCACCTGCTCTATCTCAACCCCTTCTTACTTTGTTCCCGCGATGTTGGATTTCATCACCAACTAGTGTGCTCATTGTGAGAAGGTTTTGTTTGCTTTCTTGCTTACTAGATTTTTAACGTGTGTTGTTTGTTTTCCCTAGTGGACTCTAGATTGGATCTTTATTTTTATGACGTCAGTTCCCGGAATGACCAATGAAGGAACTCCTTTTCCCAGGGAACCTTTTGTTTTTCCTTCTTACAGAAACGTTGGTCCTCCTCATATTGCTACTTTGAGCCTTCCAGGTCTCACAATTGGGTTACAAGTATGGTTGTTTTCCACTCAGGTAATCCTGAATGTAGTTAGTGCTTCAATCATAAGCATTTCCCCTCAAGAGAACCTACCACATGTTGATCCTTCACCTTCTTCACGAGTAAGGTCTTCTTCGCCTTCTTCGCTTGCAAGGTTGCCTTCCATTTCATCTTCTTCATCGAGTGAAATTTTTGAAGCTAGTAACCCAGTGAATAAGAAGAAGAACAAAAGAAATATTAAGAAGAAGAAAGATAAGAGAGGGTCAAAACCTCCAACCACTGTCAAACATGTTGGAAAAAAAACAGTTATTGTTAATCGTGTTGGGAGTGTTGATGATGTCAAGATCACCCAAACAACTCATAAGCCCAAGTACCCTTGCAGGCTTTGTAAGGCTAGCCATCTTCTTAAGGATTGCCCTGGTCTATCCAAGGTTATAGAAGCATGGTATACACATCCTCGCCAACCCATGTTGTTAGCCTCTTAACAACATGATGATGAATTCCCATCGACTAGTCATGATATAGTTGGGAAGAAGAAAAGTAGAGCCAAGTTCCCATGTATGTTATGAAAAGGGCATCATCTAACTCATATTTTCCCTCGTATAGACAAAGCCTTGAAATTACTGGAAGACATGACTATTTCACAGCCTCAACTTCCAGCTACTTATCACAAGCTTTCTCTCAACCCACCTGTAGTTTATGGAATGATCAATCTGGTTCCCCCATCGGTCAGTCTGGTTGATCAAGTGGTCAATATGGTCATGTCCTTAATTGAACCAATTGACAAAGTGGTCGATCCGATCCCATCGTTGGTCGATCCCACTCTCCCTTTAGAGAGTGTTAACAAAGTGCTTGATCCAATCCCATCATCGATCGATCCCACTCTCCTATTAGAGAGTGAAACCCAAGCGGTCAATCTATTTCCACCTGTCGACCCCATTCTCCCCTTGGAGAATGAAACCCAAGTGGTCGATCTGATATCTCCATCGATCGATCCTACTCTCCCGCTAGAGAGTAAACCCGATACCGCCCATGTTTTTCTCATTGATACATAATCTACCATGCTCGGGGCTATTCCTCCTTCTCCCGTGGAACCCCCTCCAAGTTATGAGGCCATCCATTTTGATTGGGGTGTGCTAACTCGACCTTGTCTTCCCTCTCAAATTCCTTTCTAGATTACAGTACAGGTTTTTGGTCGAGACGTTCCTCAGACACCGATAAATGAAGGTGCATTCGTTAGTATTTTGTCCTCTCTTGCTTGGTAAGATTTGGGTTGTCCTCCACTTGCACCGATTATGCATAATCTATTAGCTTTTAACAGAAGAACTAGTCAACCTTTAGGGACCCTCCCTCAGTTTCCTATAACTTTGGGAGGGAAAACTATCTTTATTGACGTCATGGTAGTCCAAGACCCCTTGGATTTTGCTTTACCCCTTGGGTGAGATTATGTCTATGCCATGAAAGCTATTGTGTCTACTCTTTTTTGTGTGATATATTTCTCTCACGATGGACGGGTTGTGACTATTGATCAACTTTCATTCATTGGCCCCGTTTGGATTTCCTCCCTGAATGGTTCTTATATGCAGACGGTATCGTCCCCGCCACAGGTCAATTATGTGGCATTGTTGCCCATGGCTTCAACTTCTAATGACTTAGATCTAGTAGTTGACATGGTGATCTCTTCAATAGGGTTGTTAAAGCCTGATCTCCTTACTCCTATCGCGACCCTCGACATGGTGTCCTTCCAGAGTGTGTTTCTTCCTTCTAGCGAAGACCTCTTGGAGGCCATGACCGAGTTTTTTCCCTTGACATGGTCTCCTTCTGGAGCATTGTCCTCTTGGAATCCATGATCAAGAAGACTCCAAGGATAGGTTTTGCATATCTAAGGGAACCTCGTTAAAAAATGAAACAGAGGTATATGAGCATGATTTTTTTATTTCAAGCTCATTAAAAAATGAAACCAGACTTAAGCATAGTTCTTGTTTCTGTGTCAAGCTTGTTAAAAAATGAAATAGTTTTCCCCCTCTCTATTTGAGTCAAGTCCTTCATCTAGTATTTGAAGTTTCATTTCCTCCGCCTTTGTCGTTGGATGAAACGAAGCTTTGGGGGCAATACTTTCAGCCTCTAGACTTCATGCTAAAGTAGAGACGCTAGTTTCTTAAGCTGGGGGCTAAAGTACCAACCATCCATGTGTTATGCATTGGGAAGTCCAGGACTTCATGCTAAAGTAGAGCCGCTAGTTTCTTAAGCTGGGGGCTAAGTACCAACCATCCATGTGTTATGCATTGGGAAGTCCAAGCATAGTTTTCTGTGGTTCAAGCTTGTGTAAAAATAAAACCACTTACCTCAAGCATAGTTTCCTCTAGTTCAATCTTGTGTAAAAATAAAACCAGGTCCAAGCATAGTTTTGTTTTGTTTTAAAGCTTGCGTAAAAATGAAAACAATCCCGAGATTAGTATTTATTCTTTCTCATGCTTGTAAATACATGAGAATAAGTTACCGGGCTTAGTCTTTGTTCTTTCTCATGCTCGTAAATCAATGAGAATGTAACTGAGTATACTTTTATCACTTTTTCAGATTCGTAAAGGTTTTATGAAAAAGGCACCCCCTGGAGTTCCCTTTAAGCTCTTTTTAGACTCTCCGAACATGAAAAGATTGCCGAGTGATCTTGTTCTTTTCACACTCGTAAAAGTATTTGAAGAAAACATTCGGTGAGCGATAGTTTATCACTTTTTCGGTCTCGTCGAACTAATTTATGAAAAAGGAACTGGGAGAGTTCTCTTTAAGTGTTTTTCAGACTCTCAAAACATGAAAAACCCCCGAGTTTTCTATCCTTGGATTTGTTAAACAAACATCGAAAGGCCCATGTGGGACCAAACCACTCCTTCCTAGGATTCATTAAACATATTCCGAAGGACTCGTCCGAAGGATGAGCTTACATTACAAGCATATGTTATCCTCCTCAAGATTGCATAAAAATAAAGAGGTAATCGCCAAAAATGATGGGGGGGGGGAATTGGGAAAGAAATGTATCTAAACCTGTATTATGTGGAAGAGTCACTTTTGAACATGACACCCTTTCACTCGCTTTGTGTCTAAGTTCAAAAATCCGCTTGTCTCTTGATCATACTCCTTTATAAGATTACAAATTGGTCTGTGATCCTTGTTGTTGAGTCAGTTTTTCCAAGACATTTGTCATGTCATCAATATGTTCAAAGAGAAGTTCAACCCTGAAAGCCTTCTGTTGCGTCGACCATTTTTGCAGTCTTTAAGCCTTCTATTGCGTCGGTCATCCCTGAGTCAGCCCTGAATCACTTGTTACTCTGATCTACATCAAATCTTGTTACTTGTTTCGTGTCATTGATGTGGGATACATTAAGGGCCTCCTGTGATGAGTCTTTTCCTATCGACTTCAACTCATTATCTAGGAATTAGAATTAGAAACCAATTGGTACCTTGGAACTTGCATGCTGCAATGGCAGGTTTCCTCGCTTTCGACAATGGGTTTTCATTATTGACCCTTGATCGGGAGATTCCTCTGAGTGTTCGACCTCAGATCATTGATTCAAATTCGTTGGATTGTACTAGAGTACCTTGAGAGTCATTGACATTAATGGTGATTTCCCTCGCACTTGTTAACGGTATACACTAATGACCGTTAATCAAGTGGTTTCTACCATGTTCAACTTCAACACATGTATTCGCATGGTTAGATTCGTACTATATAGTGATAGAGATGAAGACCCTGAATATTTTCTAACAGATTCAGGTTGCGTTGGAGTATATTCAGTTTGTACTGTTGCATAGATCCACATTGTACGTCTGGTAGCTATGATCAAATTTGAATCTTTTAACACATAGATCCACAATGTATTTTTGGTGGCTATGTTCAGATTTGAGTCATAATGGCATGGATCCACAATGTATGTTTGGTGGCCATGACCTATCTTACTTGACATGGATCTTTGAATGTCGACATTTATGCTCTGAGTCATTTGTATTCTGAGTATGGGAATGCCTACCTTAGTGATGATATATTATTGTACTGTATTTCCTTGTTTGTTGGCAGGTTTCTGATCGACTGTTCCTTGTTCCCTACACACACTCGACAAAGTATTTCAACTATCACTCTGTTCTAACTTCATAATTTGGGGGGCTCTCTATTACACATTATTTTCATCATCCCTATGACCATTAATGATGTAAACCTATCTGTTTCCTTCAGAGGGGCCAGTGGCCTGAGTTCCTGAAGAGAGAAGGGAGAAAACCTTTTCCTGAGAAAAGAAGTTGCATTTTCCTTTGAAAAAACCTGTAAAAAAGGAAGTTCGCAGGCTGCATTATAGCTAGGGTGTGATAATACCTGATTCTCATAGGCTGCATCATAGATAGGTTGCAAGGAGTTTTCATTATGCTCTATAGGTAGGGTGCGAGAATGCTCATATGTGGGAAAAACGAGCATCTTCTCGATGCTTCTAGAAGGAGAAACTTCCATGGTGAGGTGGCATCCGAATGGTTTGGATTTTACTCTCTTTCATGATATAGTGGGATCATCGTAACCTCCTCACCTTATCCTCTTCAGCTTATAAAAGGAGAGGAGCTCTCATGGATAAAGTTAGTTGTTTTTGGCTTGGGATTGTTAGCTTGGTTAGAGTGGCTTTGAGATTTTATTTATCAAGATAGATTGTGAGTAGCTATCAGATCCATGGTATCAGAATCCTTGGAGAAAGAAGTATGTGGGGAATGAAGGATAGTTGGAAGGGACCTTATGACATCAAGGTCATGGTTGTAATCTCTCTTTCACATTTAATATGATACAGTAATATGATTCTTTCCTATAAAGCTTGTTGTGTTTTATTGTATGATTCCTTGATCACATACATAGGTTTATATTGCGTTTATGCTATTACTATCACTTTGGTTGGTTGTGTTCTTTTGCAGGATCATCATTGTATGAGCGTTGGAACAGAGCTAGGATGGCGATGGCGAGAGGAAGTGGCGTTTAAATGGTATGTCACTTATCCCTCCTTAGTTAGTAAATTCAATTTCTAAAAATTAAGGAAAGCATCATGTTTTGGTGTGTTTTGTTCTAGATCTAGGTAGATCTAGGGAGATCAGTTAGTGTATGCACCTACTAATTTATCCAATAACAAAATCGATAGGTGTAGACACTAACTGATCTCCCTAGATCCACCTAGATCTAGAACAAAACACACCAGAACATGACACTTTCCTTAAGTTTTAGATATTGAATTTACTAACTAAAGAGGGATAGGTGACATACCATTTAAATGCCACTTCCTCTCACCATCGCCATCCTAGCTCCATTCCAACTCTCATACAACGATGATCCTGCAAAAGAACACAACCAACCAAAGTGATAGTAATAGCATAAACACAATATAAACCTATGTATGTGATCAAGGAATCATGCAATAAAACACAACAAGCTTTATAGGAAAGAATCATATTACCGTATCATATTAAATGTGAAAGAGAGATTACAACCATGGCATTGATGTCATAAGGTCCCTTCCAGCTGTCCTTCGTTCCCCACACACTTCTTTCTCCAAGGATTTTGAGACCATGGATCCGATAGCTACTCACAATCTATCTTGACAAAGCAAATCTCAAAGCCACTCTAACAAAGCTAATAATCCCAAGCCAAAAACAACTAACTTTCTCCATGAGAGCTCCTCTCCTTTTATAGGTTGAAGAGGATAAGGTGAGGAGGTTACGATGATCCCACTAAATCATGAAAGTGAGTAAGATCCAAACCATTCGGATGCCACCTCACCATGGAAGTTTCTCCTTCTAGAAGCATTGAGAAGATGCTATTTTTTCCCACGTATGAGCATTCTCGCACCCTACCCATAGAGCAGACTACGAACTCCTAGTGACCTAACTATGATGAAGCCTATGAGAATCAAGCATTCTCGTACCCTAGCTATAATGCAGCCTGCGAACTTCCTTTTTTACAGGGTTTTTTCAAAGGAAAATGCAACTTCTTTTCTCAGGAAAAGTTCTTCTCCCTTCTCTCTTCAGGAACTCAGGCCACTGACCCCTATGAAGGAAACATATAGGTTTACATCATTAATGGTCATAGGGATGATGAAAATAATGTGTAACAGTAAGTCTTCCACATAGGGCTATCATCTTCCCTTTAAACAATCCTATTCCTCCCAATGAAGGAACCATAGCGGGTTTTCCCAAAATTTCCCAAGTTCTTTTTGTCATGATATTCACATGTGTTTCCTCATCCAAGACACATTCTATGTCAGAGTCTCCTATTATTGTTTCTATGCATTCTTTCTCTTTTAAGATCTCTGATAAATTGGTGTCTCTGTGACATTCAGTGATTCTTTCATCTGCAATAATATAGCCTCTGATTCTTTCTAGGGTTTTATCATATCCTTTGTTTCTTGGCCTGTCTCATGGTTTTCTTGTCTCATATTCTTCTTTTCAACTTTAGCAATCATTCTATGGAAATTCAAAACTTCATGGTCCATAGATTTACAACAAAGACAACTAGGACCTCTACTAGGGCATTCCTTAGCAAGATGTCCCAGTCTTCTGCAACTATAGCAAAGAGTTATTCCTCTCTTTCTTTTAAATGATCCCCAACCATTCATGTACTGCGCACTGGGATCATAGTAACTAACCTGCAAAAAATTCTTTCTAGGATCCTGCATCCATTTGTTAGTCCAAACATTCTTTCTATGCATACGAATAAAATGTCTTTCACTATTCTTATTAGATCTATTCATATCAAATCTTCTTTCTTCTAGTTGTACCCTAGTTTTCAAACTAGAACCAAATCTATTAAACATACCTAGATCCATTATTTTGAAATAAACATTTTCACTTATGTTACCTTTATCAGAGCAAAAAGCTTCAAGATCTTACCTCTTTTATCTAGATCAGATTTCTCTTCTTAGCACAGAGCTTCACAAGTCAAGTAGAATACTTCACACTAAAGCAGCAGATCTACGTATAGAGCTTTCTTTTCTTCAGTTCCCAACAATCATAGTTTTGGTCCCATCAACAGAAACATTTGTTGGCAAAGTGGTAGAACCAGGGCTCAACGCTTCTACATTACACAAAAAAAACCCTAACTACTAGCCCTTTCGGCAACACCTGCAAAGCAGATGAAGTCTCACCCGAGGTAGAGGCAAGGGTGGTTGCAGGACTCAAGTGTCTGCAACCTAGTTGAGACATAGATCTATGATTACAACACTAATAGAGAACTTAGCAATTAACATTCATTAGCATTTAACCCTTATTTACATTGCAGATTCAAACCCTAATTACATAACAACGCAATATTCAACAAGATATAACACTTCCAAGAACTTAGCACATAGAAACAACTCAGATCTAGCATTCATTCACATCACTAGGAACTAAGCTACTATATCAAATGCATCTAACATACATAAAGATAACAACATTAAGCATAAATCACATCAATCACACAAGGAAACCATAACATGGGATATACGTGGTTCACCCCTAGTGTGGGGCTACGTCCACCAACTCTTCTTCTTCTTTATTATCTTTTGTCAATCTTCTTACATGCACAGAGCTCAAAACCCCCACTCTGCATAGGACATGAGATTTGTGAACACCTCACTAGATCCTCCTTCCCCGAGTTAGGTCACACCACAAAGCCTTCTTACAAAGTCTGCACACCAGCTTCTTACAATCACTTGCACTTATCTCTGCAAGTCCTAACACATAACATGTACAAATCCTCTAGCTCCGCACTAAGCCACAAATATTCACTACTACTTCACTTAGCACAATGGCCCCTTCTTACATCACCTAACTATCTATTTATACATTACAAAAGGGCCAAAGCATGGGTGAACCCATGGGCCGACATCCCATAACCAGTTACATCAACCCTAAACCGAAAAAGCCCACAAAAAGGGGGCGAGATCCCGTGATCTCCGCTTCTCCTGGTGGTCTATCTTCGACCAGCCTGTCGAAGTCCCAAAATCAGTCAAACGTGACCCAAGTTCTCCAAAACTTGGTCAAGGACCAACATAGATATAAGGCTATGGAAAAAAAAATTGTAATTGGAACATTTATTAGTGAGAGAACACCATATCTTAAGAGGCCCATGAACATTGCTCTCTCTTTTGAAAATAATTAATAGAAGGGTTGCATTACATATATTTCATCGCATTGTCTCTTATATCTACTTTTCTACAATTATATTGTTTGAGTACCTTATTTGTGGTTCAATTTTAAGGATTAAATATCACTACAATAAGTAATATAAGATATTTTAAGTAGAAATGATCAAAGTCCTCAAGATGCATTTTTAATGTAGTTAAATAGTCTAAAGATGTATCCAACATATTATAGTTTACTCCTTGCTCTTGTGGTTCTTCTCTCCTGATTTCTAATTGATCTAGAATTAGTATGGATTTATTATAACATATTATTCAAATTACATAAATGTATGTTAATTACAATTTTTATCAAATATCAATATCAATAGGTATAAAAGAAAATTGATTCTAAATGTAGTTAAATAGTCTCTTAAAATTTACACCTTAATTTATTTTTTTATCTTTCTTAATTTTTAATTGATTTCAGATTAATATGGATATATATATATATATATATATATATATATATATATATAAATTAAATAAAATTAAATTAAGTTTGTTTATTTTACTATTATACTATAATATTAATTTTACATTTTGATAAAAACAATATTCCTTTAAAAGAAATTAAAAAATAAATTTTAATTATATTTTCTTTTTATTTTTAAACAAATTACAAATATATACTCTATGCATCTCATTTATACTAAATTTTATAATACATTTTGCTTTTCTCAATTGGAATTTGAGAACAAAAATTTGATCAACATAATCCTTCAACATGGTTTCAATTACAAGTTAATTATAAGATAACAGATGTCACATCCTTTCTTTCCACCACCATCTCCCATGGTATCTTTTAATTATTTTATGCAAAGGTTTACATTTATTTATAATTTTTGACAATGTAATCTAAGAACTTATTTCTGTTTTGGAATGTGATGGTTCAATGTAAGGGACTTGGAGATTAATTTTTCCCTTTTGGTAGGAGAAATGTATTTATCATACAAGTGTTTATTATTAAAATATTTTTCAGTTTTCATATTTTTCTTTACATTAATAATAATAAAAAATATCCATCATATCAATCAAATAAAAAGCAATGGGGTTGTACGTCCTAGTTGAAGTGAAAGTTGTTCAACTAATCAATAAGTTTAACTAATCAACCGTAAGTATCAGCACAAGATAGTGATATTCATTGTTATTGGAATTTTTTTGTTTTTGTGATATACATGGAAACCTAACCTATGTTAGAAAAATTTCTCACTTATGAGATAGGATATACATGTAAAACCTTCTTTACTAAAAAAAAATTCATAAATTCTTATTTGAAAGTATTTAATGATAATTATTGTGACTGATTATGTTTTTATGAGTAAAGTTTATTGATATAAATTTACATATAATAATAACAATATAATTATATAATTGTTGTTGGAAATTGACAASTTATTTTGATTTAGAAAATTTATATAACCATATGTCATAAGATTAAAAAAAAATACAATGAATAATTCGTTTAGGATGGTGGATCGTCCTTAATTACATAACTAGATAATATTATATAATATATATGAACATTTATGTTATATGTCACAAGATTAAAAAAACAAAAATACAATGAATAATTCGTTTAGGATTGTGGATCATCCCTAATTACATAACTTATATATATGTGTGTGTGTGTTATAGAATTGAAAAATGTTAAACAATTTATATATATGTGTGTGTTATAGAATTGAAAAATGTTAAACAATAAATTGAGTGTTGTTACTCTAATTTTTGTCACATGCCATTTTAGTAGTTGTATTTAAAAACATTTGGTGTACATGCAATATATATAATATATAGTATAATATTTTGATGTGGCTTTTATTTACCTCATTAATATAGTTAAAACTTTTATCTAGCCATTTATATAACATATTATAATATTTTGATATGGTTTTTATTTACCTCATTAAGATTATTAAAACCTTTATATAGCCACTTATAGGGTGTCATAGTTTATTTATTTCTGATGCAAATCCCTTATGGGTATGTGTGATCTCTTGGTTTAGGATATTTTTCACAGGAGTTTAATTAGTTCTTGGGATCCCATTGACTCCTACTTTTACCTTACCCACTGGCTTCTCTTAAACATGCACGAAATTCAAATCTGTGTGGGTCCCTTTGGTCCTGGCGACCCGTGCATGTGACCATGACTTAGGATTAAGCGTTTAACGAATGGGTTGTTTGGTGCTCTGAAACTCCGGACCTTTGTAGTTTCTCCGCTCTAACCTCAACCAACAAACTTCTCCCGAATAGTCGAACCGCCAAACTCTCGAAGAGTTTAGGGATCAATGGTCCACACTCCTTCTCTAGATCAACAATCTAGGTTTACTCCGAGCTTCAGGGCTCTCAAATATTTCCCTAATCATGAAAATCCATTCAAATTCACTCGAGTTTCTACCGGTTGAATCCGATCATAAAGTGACTTAACCAGAAAGCATAGGTGTTACCCTATCCTTCCATTATTCTCTCCAAATCAAGACTTAATTGGACGAAGGAAGAAAATACATCTCCTTTTCTCGACATAAGGTTGGTACTGACTTTAGGGCTTCGGGCTTCGAGACTTTTCCATGCCACATAATTATCACCCAAAACTACCCGGATAACCGAATTTCGAATAATTCGGAGATATACAACTCACATTCACCCACCAATTGATGGTTGGGATTAACTCTGGGATTCAGAGCTTTAGGGTATTCTCCACTCTGCGCAACAATAACCAATTTCACCGAGAGTGTTGAATCGCCAAACCACTCGGGGATCCAAGGAATCGCACCCACCCATTGATCTATGGTGGAGATTTAGTCTGGGACTTTAAGGCTTCAGAGCTCTATGACTTACTTGAAATGAACAACTCAAAACTACCAGAGTAGCGAATTCGTAAGGACCTAGGGCTTAAAAACCATGTTCCTTCTCATGATCGAATGACTATGAGGGATTCTAACTCCTCTCGAACATATCTCACCCGTTCGACCCTAAATAAATTAATTACCCTCTTCTTGGTTCCTCCTTGGAAGCTTATACTCACTATCCCTCCTGAGATTTCATTCACTTTTAGGCAATGAACTTCTATGCACATTTTGTGCTTCTCTCCCGATCTTGGGACTTTTGAACGTCACCTGGGCACTCCTTGCACTAATTTTCTTGAGATTTATCAACACTTAACAAAGTGTTGGATTTGTGCACTCCTTGCCCTTATCTCCCCTTGATATTTTACACTACTTTTAGTGTAGGCACACACCTTGCAATTTCTTTGTGCAAACTTGCATCGTCTCTCTTGATATTGGGACCTTTGAAAGTCACCTATGCACCCCTTGAGCTTGCTATATGAAGAATCACACTACCTCTCTTGAGATTCTAAATCCATAAATGGTTTAGCCTCCACACTCCTCGCATTGTGATTCTCATAAGAGAAAAAAATGAAACTTATAACTAAATCATAATTGCATTCATCCAAACAAACATCATCCACACATATATATGCAAAAATACAATAACACAATGCCTATTTCATCACACAAAGAACAAAGGACAAAAAATGGATTTTACAGTGTCCTCTCAGGATTTGAGATCAATTCTCTTCTTCTATATTTATTCAACAACAATTTACAAAGTTTCAAACAACCTTCAACCACTTACTTTGGGCATAGATTACATTGATTTATACATGAAGAGGCTTCTGGAGCCTTCCCTCCAGAATATTCTAGTGCTTTCATATCACAATTAAAAGAGTCCTACCACTAAGATTACTATAGTAAATGAACATTTACATTATTAGATATGAGTCGGTGCTCAAAATACATAAAATCCTATAGGAATTAAAGACAATTACAACATCCTAGAGAATATACAATGGCTCTAGCCTGAATATCTCATGGGATGTTTAATTACAAAGGCCTCAAAATTAAATTGACACACCATCCTTTGGATCCAAACCAGTTTAAAGTGTGTTGGATTGGATACTGAGTTATCTTCCACCAATCCTCATTAAATAATGGTGATGATGCTCCTGCATCATACTCCCCTGATGACAAAAATCATGAGCTCCTGCTCATGGATCCCCTACTGTTGTTGTTGAGATCCTCCAAGGTCCCAAAATCTGACTTAGAGCTATCCACTTGCTCCTCTACATTTCTGTTGTTGTTGTTCTTTTCTTCCTACTGCAGGCTCTCATCCTTGTCTCCAAATCATATTCTTCAAATCTTCATTGGGATTACTACTGCGGTCTTCTCTCGTCTCCTTGGTTGAGATTTTTATCAACCCTCTCAAATTCATAATTTCCTTGTCCATCCTATCTATTGGATGGATCTTTTGCTGCAACTCTCTCTTTCTCTCCTAACAATTGTTTTTTTGTATCTTGTTATTGTTTCTATCCATAGGTTGTTTCTCCTTCTTTTTTATATCTCCATGACCTTTACCTTCTTGAAGGTTTCCTTTTATATTCTTCATGGTTTCATTCCTCTGGTAGTCTTCCTCTATCTTCAGATGGTTTAACCAATCTTCCATAATCTTCAAATCCTTCTCCCATTAAGTGAGTATGGAATCTGAATGCTCCTCCTGAACATTCTTTGGCTCACAACTATCTATGCCTCCTCTTATTTCTTTTCCTCTTAAAAATAACTTGGCTTCTGTCCACTCTCCTTCTCTTTGACAGTCTCCAATGGTCGTTCTTCTATTGCATCTTCCACCACACAAAAACTGTTAGCTTTAAAAATCTTTGGCCCTTTGGCCTCTTCCCTAGATGCCTTCTGCATTATTTTCTCAGAAGTATGAGCCCCTGCAAAACTCATTCTAAGAGGTATGTTGATCCCTCCTATCATTAGACTGCAACACTAGTGATATTCTTCCTCCTTCAAGAGATCCTTTCTACTCATGATGAGTATACTTGAAATAGCCTCCTCTTTTACTCCCTTATATTCAAGTGGAAAAAACATATGTCTACACCCATTTTTCTCAAGGTCATAAGTATTCTTTCTCCCATCATGTATGAAATTTTTTTCATATTGGCATGGCCTCCCCAACAGAACATGAAAAACATCCATAGGTATGACATCACATAAAACTTCATCCTTATAACTACCAATTTTAAACTCAACTTAACATTGTTTAATGATCATGACTTGATGTCCTTTCTATAGCCACGATACCCTGTATGGACTCAGATGTGATATCGTCTCCAACTTTAGCTTTTCCACCATCTACGTGGATACCACATTATCAGTTATCCCACTCTCTATGATCACTTTGCATACCCTATCTCTCGACTTACAAGTAGTTCTAAACAGACTCCTTCTTTGCATTGGCTCTTGCGCCTCCTTTTCTAGATTCACAAGAACTTTCCTCATCACAAGTGATCTTCCTTATTCAGAAGCTTCTATTGTCACCTCTATATCCACATTCTCATGTTGAGCCTCAGTCATGTGAGCTCATCTAAAACCTATAGTTTTGTTTTAGGGATGTTCCCAAGACTTGTGCCCTATCTTCCCAAAAACATAACACTTAATTTATACTCCTCTGCCTCTGGGAAAAGGTATCTTTCCTCTAGAGTCTCCTTCTCTAGCTATCTAGTTTCCATAGCTATTAGTTTCTTCTCCTGCCTTATGGAACTTTTCTCTTGTGGTTCCTTCTCCTCTGGTTGGATTCCTTCCCCTATTCTTCTGACTTTGCTTTCTCGCCAATTTTTCTTTTGCCTCCAGGGCTACCTGATAAGCATATTCTACAGTTCTCATTATAATCATGCTAATCTCATCCTGGATTTCATGCCTCAATCCATTAATATACCTAGAAACTTTCTCTTCATCATTTTCCTTGTGTCCTTCTCTTATATTCATCTTATAGAAATCTTCAATATATTCCTTTATTGACAAACCCTTATGTCTCAGATTCTACAACGTTATGAAAATATTCAAATGATAATACTTGGGTATGAATTTTTCCTTAAGCTTAGCTGCTATTCTATCCCAACTTTTAATCTTGGACTTACCTTTTATCCCTCTGTCAGCTTGCAACTCATCCCATCATAAAGTTTCATGTCCCCTCAATCTGGTCACAACATGATTCACTTTCTTCTCATCGTCAATCTCCTCATAGTCAAAGTACCTGTCTAAAGAACTTATCCAGTCAAGAAACTATTCTACATTCAAATTAACTTCGTACATTGGGACTTCCATATTTTCTTTGGTTCTCATCTTGACAACAACTATCAGTGACCATTCCTTTGTTGTGTCTCCTCCTACAACTTCCTCTTCTTCTAAGTTTTCACTCTTAGCATCACTAACATCATTGGCCTTTGGTTCCCTCCTTTGTGTTTTTTCCATGGCATCCATCCTTGCTTGAAGCGGTCTCATTTATTCCTCCATAGTTGTGTTGACTACAAGTCTCTCCCCGCATCTCCTCAACGGCATGACTTCTTATATATATATTTACACACATAGGGATTTGTCCTAATCTGATATCACTTTATGCAAACCCCTTATGGGCTTGTTCGACTTCCCAGTGTAGGATCTTCTCTCATATGAGCTAAATTATCTCTCGGGATCCCACCGAAACCTAGTTTTACCTTACCCACATGCTTCTATTAAAAAATAATGAAATTCAAATCTACGAGGGTCCCTTTGGTCCTGGTGACCCGTGCATGTGACCAAAACGTAGCATTAAGTGTTTAACTAAAGGTTTGTTCAGTGCTCCAATACTTTGGACCTTCAAAATTTCTTCGCTCCAACCTCAACCAAGAAAATTTTCCCTAATAGTTGAACTGATGAACTCTCGAAGAGTTCAGGGATGAACGGTCCACACTCCTTGTCTATATAAATGGTCTAGGTTTACTCCAGGCTCTAGGGCTCTGGAAGAATTCCCCAATCATGAAAATCCACTCAAATTCACTGGAGTTTCTACTGGTTGAATCTGGTCATAAAGTAACTTAACTGGTAGGCATAGGTGTTACCCTATCCTTACACTATGCTCCAATGTCAAATCAAGGGTTAATCAGACAGTAGATGTAAATCTGTCTCCTTTTCTCGATCTACAGTTGGTACTAACTTTGGGGCTCCAGGATTCGGGACTTTTCCACGCCATATAACTATCACCCAAAACCACTTGTATATACAAATTTTGAATAAATCATAGATCTATGGTTCACGTTCACCCACAAATTTATGATCGTGATTATCTTTGGGCTTCAGAGCTTCAAGGGATTCTCCACTCTATGAAACAATGACCAATTTCAAGTAGAGTGTTGAATCGTCGAACCACTCAGGGATCCAATGATTCACACTCACCCATTGATCTACGGTGGAGATTAACTCTGGGACTTCAGAGCTTTGAGGCTTCGTGCCTTACTTCTAATGAACAACTCAAATTTGTTGGAGCAACGAAGTCTGAAGCAACTAGGGCTTAACAACCACACTCCTTCTCCTAATCGAATGGTTTTGATGGATTTCTACTCCTCTCGAACAGATCTCTCTTGTTTTACCCTAAATAAAGGCATTATCCTCTTCTTGGTTCCTCCCTAGAAACTTATACTTTTTATCCCTCCTGAGCTTTCATTCATGTTTAGGCAGTGCACTTCTATGCGCACTTTGCACTTCTCTCCCGATCTTGGGACTTTTGAAAGTCACCTTCACACTCCTTGTGCTAACTCTCTTGAGATTTATCAAAAATTAATGAAGTGTTGACTCTATGCACTCCTTGCCCTGATCTCCCCTTGAGAGTGTAGGCACAATCTTTGCGATTTCTATGTGAAAACTTGCACTATCTCTCCTGAGTTTGGGACTTTTGAAAGTCACCTGCGCACTCCTTGAGACCACTCTGTGAAGAATCACACTACCTCTCTTTATCTTCTTAACCTATAAACTGTTTGGCTTCTACACTCCTTGTATTGGCACTATGCACTCCTTGTACGATGATTCTCAGAAGAGAAAAGATTGAAACTGATAAATAAATCATAAGTTCATTCATCCAAACAAACATCATCCACAAATATAGATGAATAAATGCAATAAAACAATGTCCATTCCATCACACAAATAACAAAATTCATAGAATGGATTTTATAGTCTCCTCTCAGGATTTGAGAGAAATTCTCTTCTTCTTTTATATTTCTTCAACTACAATTTACAATAGTTTCAAACAACCTTCAACAAATTCCTTTGGGCATAGATTACATTGATTTATACATGAAGGGGCTTCTTGAGCCTTCCCTCTAGACTATTCTAGTGCTTTCATATCACAATTAAAAGCATCCTACCACTAAGATTATTACAATAAATGAACATTTACAATATTAGATATGAGTCGACACTCAAATTATGTACAATCCTACATGCATTAAAGATAATTACAACATCCTGGAGCATATATAATGGCTCTAGACGAAAGATCTCATGGGATCTTTAATTACAAAGGCCTCAAAATTAAATTCACATGACCTCCTTGGGATCTAAACCAATTTAAAGTGCGTTGCACTGGATGTTGATTCATCTTCCACTAAGCCTCATTAAATGATGAAGATGATGCTCTTGCATCAACTTGCTTCACTATTCATGTGGTAAATCCTTTGAGAAATACGTGACCCTTGTAAACACAAAAAAAGGCTAGTCCATGGTTCATAAATGTGTGTTCTTGTTTAGAGAGTATAGTGGAAACACATCGACTTATTTGTATACCCCATATTCATAAATTCTAATTAATTAACTATACTTAATGCTCATTATGAACATTGACTCTCAATAATGAATGGGATGATTTTTTATAGAAGCTAGTTCAATATTAGGGTTCCATTGTTCATCTATATAGAGAAGCCATGAGGATGCATTTCAAAAGAAGAACAAATAGCAAGGTTATCTACCAAAATAACATTGGAGAGTATGTTGTCATTCTAGAATTAGATTCATACCAAACCACTTGATTGAGATAGTTTGTAAAGAAAAACACAAACAAATGTGAGATGTGGGACAAGCACAAAAAAATGCAACAATAACTAAGAAATAGAAAAGTAGAAGTATAATTAAATTATGAACTTTACCATAAAAATACCACTCAAATGAAAAGAAATGGGAAGAAGAAATGATATGTATATTAATTTCCAATGGAAAAGAAAAAATCATGTATATGACCTTGATGAGAGTCAATGGTAGTTGATGAGCTCCAACCTCTCCACGGGATGGGTTCTTTTCCTCGTCGAATTCTCTCTATAACTCTAATGTGTAAGTCTTAAACCTTTTACATTAATGCAATGAAAACATAAATTCTTGACACATAAAAGAAAAAAATTGCAATCACACATATACATAGATATTTACCCTAGAAACCCAATCGGGAAAACCAACAACCTGTTTTAGATCCATGCCTCTGATTCTATTCATAATAATAGTTTATTGTTTACCATACAATATATAGGATCCCATGACATCCAAAAAACTCCTAATCCATTCAATCATATTAGATTACAACCTTAATTTCTTAACCAAAATTTAAAAAACCATGGGTTGAAATACCATGCGCCACTAAACTACCAAACGAGAACAATTTCCCTTGCCAAAGGTGAAATACCGCCCAAAACTTTGGTGAATAAAACCTCCAAAAACACATTTTAGGGGATCTGCACCCAAAACCCCTAATAGGGGGACCCACGATCATGCAAAGAGTATAACGCATACCCAACATTCTCCCACTTGTTGTTTGCTTTGCATACAGGGTCACAAGATTCATGATCAACAATCTAGTGAAGAAGTGCCCATTGATTCTCTACACCAAGATAATTTTTTAGTTCTCATAGACTTTGTTGATGAATATGCAACATTATCCAAAGTTTCCACCTTCACCAACAATATGTTCTTCTCCTCAACCATGTATCTCACAAAACGATATTGAACATCGATATGCTTTCTCTTAGAATGATAATATGGGTTTCTCACGAAGAATATTACACTTCGAATATCACAATATATCCTTACAACTTGTTGTACCAACCCAATACCTGAACACAATCTATATAAACATACTTCTTCCTTTCTTGCATGAGTGGCTGCCATGTATTCAAATTATGTAGTTGAGAGTGCCACTACAAACTATTGTTTGTCCATCCAACTGATTGTTCCACCAAATAAGTTAAAAACATAACCACTTGTATATCTTATGTGATCCATATCTCCATCCTAGTCTACATCAACAAAGCCATGTATTTCCAACACTCTTTCCAATCCTAATCTTCCTTCGTAACTGAATCCATAAGTAGTGATGTTCCTAAGATTGATTCTAGGCTCAAAGAATAATGTCAAGAATCAAAGACTTTAAATAAAAAAAATTCTAAGTTCTTTCTTCTACCTTTAGTTTTCTGAGAAATAAATTTAAGTGAAATTTATGATAAGACAATACAGAGGTTGTATCTCGTTATCTAAGTCGTAATTTTAATTTCAAATGATGTAGAAATTATTGCAAAAAATGTTAAACAAAACAAGGTATCAATTATAGATAAGTATCATCTTATTTGCAGTAGAAGAGAAATAGAAGATGTACCCTTGAAAGGAGATTAAGAATGAAACAATTCACATAGGGCACGTGTCTTGTTTTCACTCATAGTAATAACAGAGGAAAAATTGTAACTGAATAGACTTCTAATGTATTATGACCACAATAGACATATTAATAAATTGTAATCATTCACTCTTCAAGAACTACAAAAGAAAACTCATAAGAGATGGAAACACAGAGAAAACACACAACTCAAATGAAACAAAACTTAGAATCTTTTTATGCATTTGCATTAATATTCAAAAGGTTCTCTCTTTTACATAAGGCTAGAAGCAGCCTGAAATAGATCTAAGAGATATCTATTTATACAAAAATTTGTTTCAACTAAAGTAGTTGGATATTCCACAATATATGTTCTAAATACATAATACAATCTGAATGGAAAAACAAAATACATATACTATTGAATTATGGTTTGATCTGTTGGCACTTCATATGCTCCTTCATTTTCTCCCAGATGCACTTTCTTTACTATGTTCGTTGAACTCGATACACATGTCCATCAAGGATACCACAAATCTTAAAGGTTCAATGTTCTTGTTCAATTAAAAGGAAAACGACTTCTTTTGTACTAGTGGTAACTTATCCTGGATCTTATTTACTGCCTGGGCTATAATTTGATGTTGTAAATTAGGCTTCACCAACAATTCATTGATATTGAGCAAATCAATTTGATTCATATGATGGATGATAGATTGAAAATTATCCTTATTTTTCCTGGTTTTTTCCTTATTCATTTCTATTTCAATCTGCCCCAATGCCTTTGAGATACCATTTCCTTCAAACTCAACCAATTTTGTCTCTACAGAAGATAGGGTGTTCAAAAAAGTCTTATTTTCCTCTTTGGCAATATTCTTAGTTGCTTCTGGATTAATTTCCCAAACTTTCAAGTCCATTTCACCCTTCACTTGTTCATATTGTTAGAAAGGGGAGAGACTAGGGATATTGTCTTTCTGCCTCCATATAATGAATTCCTGGAACTTGGATCTAGCCACACTAGAATACTTTTCTTTCATATAAGCACTTTTCAGAGAATTATTTATTTATTGATAGTATTTATGAATAGTATCCACCTTTTGATATAGATCCTGCTAGACAAATTCCAGTTTCTCATTGATTTAAGATGCTTGTGCTTTGAAAGCGGTAATGTCTATTGTTGTTTTCTCCACAAGGACTAATTTATCATGTAGATGTTCTATCAAATTTTCCCGCTGAGTAATCATGGATTTGCTAGTCTATGAACTCTGGTAAATCATCTCAAGTTTCTCTTGTAACTACTTCATCTACTGTTGATAATGTAATCTAATTTTCTCTATGTCTTGTTTCATTCTACTCCTGACAATCTATTATGTGTTTTTCATTTCATTCTGCATTTGTTCTACCAAGAGAGATTTTTGTTGCAGTTGCTTGGTCATATTATCCACTGACCATTGGTTGGTAGTGGCAAAATCCCCTAGTGAATATGCAACCTATTTGGAAAACTCAGGATCATTTTGGCCTTTTCCATCATACACTATTGTCTACCTTTTAGTAACTACTCCATATTTTTTATCAGATTCTTTATTTACAATAGCTTTCCTTTTCTTGATGAAAAAGAAACTTGAGGGAGGAATTTCTTCAAGAAAGATAGGATTATGTTCATCTATATGAATGACCTCTGAACCAGGAGTTCCAAAACTGGTCACTAAAGGGGTTAAAGAGGGAATATGAGAGATAATTGTTGTGGAGCTTTCTGTACCTGTTGTGCTTAGGATGGTAGTAGAAGTAAATGGTGTTGAAGGGGAAAAACCTTGTCCCTACTTCATGAAAGATTCAAAGTGGGATAATATCTGTTGATCGTGTAGACCTAGCAATGATGTTTTAATATCTTTAAATAATCCATCTGAACTCTTCAAAACTTCTTCATATTTTTTCTCAGTGGAGCAACTTGGCTAAGATTTTGTGGGTTTAGCTTCCTGGGAAGATGGAAAGGGCCTTGAATCACCTTGTAAAATATTGGGTAAGTCATTTCATCTATGCTTTTGGAAGTTGAGGAAACCAACCAGTTGGTCAGGAGGTAGAGTCTGAAATCTATTTTGAACTTCGTCATAGGATCTAGCTCCCCTGAAAAATCTCATCATAAGGAGAATCTTCGTGGATGTATCTTTTCATGTTGAATTGAGCCAAATGATTCTCTACCACCTTATGTGGATCATTTATTTTGAATTTGATGTCAACTAATTTGACATATGTCAAGGCTACAACTTCAAATTTGGTATGACCAAAATCTAACAATGTAAACATACCAACCTGAATGGGAAAAGTTGGCCATATCTATTTCTAAGCCACTTTCAATTCCTTAGTGATTCCTCCAACTACTATTTGGTATGCCACTTCTTGGCACACCAACCTGTCGGGTAAAATGTGTGGAAGGGAATGAGGAGGAACAAAGAAATCGAACACTCTAATGTAAGATAAGTTCTCCTCAATGTACCATTCTGCAAATGTGCCTAAGTTTCCCATAATCCTCTCTGAAATCCTAGCCGGTTGGTGGCCATAGATAGCTATATGAATATCTACCACTATGTTGTGACATATTTCATAAAATAAATATTTAACATTTTCGTCCCATAGTTTGGAGTGGTAGAAATGTCTAGGCTCATAACTAGTCGGGGTCCAACTCCAGTTCATCAGGGGAAATGGGGTCATGAAGCAAATGGAATCCATGATATATGTGGATAGGTAAAAGGGAGTAGTTTTCCCTTTTGATTTCAGTGATTGATACTCAACAATATCCTTATCCAGGTTGTCCGACAACATTTTAGCCCAGTTGAAAGTATATCCTTCAACTACTTCATTCATTATAGCCACCCACTCAATTGATAAATGTGCATGGTTATTTTTCCCAAATAAACAACAGTTCATCATGGTTATATATAAGATATGAGCATCTAAGGACATCGTGGAATACATACCATGAGATTTGGTTTTAAATTTATCCAAATTTCCCCACCAGGTATTGATTATATCATGACCATTTTTGTCATATTGAGTGCATTCGTTTATCTCAAAATCTAGGAGAAATGTTGCATTGTAAGTATATTCGGGTGTAGAATAAATTTTATACATTACTTGTAGGTTCTCCATTCAAAAAGAGCCGACAAAGGTCTTTTGATAACTAATAATTCTTTTTTTTTGAATTTCGACATGCTCTAGAGCCTAGCTTATCATATCGTTATACGACATAACCTTAGGTAGTGCAACAATCTTGTGCAGTTCCAACTATGCTACCAATTGGAGCTTGGTTGAGAAGGAATCGTCATCTTCCTCGGTAGAATCATCCAGACAGATAAGAAGCTCATGTTCTAAGATATTGTAGACATGCTTCCAAGAATTGATGGTATCAGTAATTCACAGAGTGGTGTCTAATAGAACGTTTGTGTTTGTATTGGAATAATGAGTTGATGCATCTTGCTTCTTCGCATCTTTACGTGGCACCATAATCCTCAGGGAGATGAAATTATCCTTCCTGTAACAAGAGAATTCTGTAATCTCTATATTGAATGAAAATTTCTAATTGCAAATGGTAAAATGACTTGGGATTCGAAATGTTTTATTCATAAAGTCTATCGATCTTCGTATTCATTTACTGACAGAAAACTTATTAAAAATATAATGGAATTTATTACCTGGCAATTCATAATATTTATTCAAATATTTAATCACTCATAAATGTCATTAATACTTCAGAGGTTCAGCGTTCGAAGGTTTTGAATGTGACGGGGAAATTTTTTCCTGAAAGCCGAATTCCCAGAGAAGTTAATCTCTGGTTAATTGCTTTTATGTTTTAATTTATCATGTTTTAAAAATTTTATTCGCCTTAAGTACTTTGCAAGTTCAATATTCGGTGGTTTTGGATGAAGGATGATAGAAATCCTCTGAAGGCCGAATTTCCAGAGTAAACATTTCGAACCATTATATATAATTCGGGCTTCAGAACTCTGGATCTCCAAAGCTCTCGAAGTTTATTTTCTTAAATGTTTGGTTTGTAATTCGACAATTCGTGAACCAAATCTTTTATTAAAATCCTATAGGGAGATATCCCAAAGTGATGTGGAAAATATGACTTCATTCTCAGTGACGTATCAAGAAAGGAGGGGTGACACCTGTAACTTGAAATCATATGAATAATCTGATACAAATGTTAAAAATAAGTGTCACGTGTCAGCCCAAGAAAATATTAAAAGGAAAGTGTTTGATGACTCATCCATAATTATTTTTAGAAATTTTCACGAGGAAATGTCTTCGGGACTTTGTAGATTCAATTTCTTTTTATTTAGATTTCTTGAAACTCCCGAAGCGCAAATCTCCGAAGTGACCGTTAAAGGCTTTCTTTTAAAATTCGAGTGTCTTTTTCATTTTGGAGATCACAAGAACTGTTTGATCGAATTAGTGCAATTTATCGATGGGAAATATTGTAAGAGCCTTATTAATATATAACAACCAAATATTTATTTAATTTAAAGGCAATTTCCTAAGTTTTTTATTTTTTGGGTGAAATTTTATTTCTAAGAGGCAAAAACAAAAGAATAAAAGTTCAAAATTCTAAGTGTTCTAACATAGGCTCCATATGGGGATTGTGGATCCCTGTGAGGCACAAGTGCCTTTATTGGGTAAATGGAGTCATTATTACTTTTTTGAAAAACATTTCTGAGTTTTATTTAAAAATTAATCATACATAGAAAAAACGAACTCATCCAAATCCAAAATATTTAAAACACAATTCATGATTGATCTAAAGTTAGGTTACTAAATATTTCATTTTCTTAAAATTGATTTCGGAATTGTTTAAGATAATCAAAATAATTTTAAATAAAATATCAAACTTCGACCGACTTTGTTCACTTCAAGGTTAAGTAGATATAACATATTTATTTAGGGAATCCCTAGTTGGTTCAGGAAGTAAATATCATCGGAAAGAGAACTAGATAATAGAGTATGATATATATATATATATATATATATATATATATATATATATATATATATATATATATATATATATATATATATA